>OZ007574.1:49279040-49294040 GCA_963931925.1 Onchidella celtica
TAAGACTTCCTAAGCTATCCGGGTGGTGTAAGTTCCTGGGTTTGTTCACGAACAAGACAAAGGTGAGCGCATGAAGAAAGCACAGAAATGTTTCACGTGTGTGTTACACACCAAAACGTTCATGCATGACTAAATAAGAAAACTTGTGTTTGAATAAAATAACAACTGTCCCTTTAAGTTCAGTGAATGGGAATAAACAGAGGATGCAAATCAACCATGATCAGTTTCCCCACGACACCGATTTTGCAAAATCCTAAAAATCTCATTCTTAATACAGTACATCGAGGCAACAACAACAAAACACAAAAAAAATTAATCATCCTCGGGGGGTAATCGAACCACGATCTCCCGCATGACAGGCGGGGATACTTAACCACTGCGCCACCGAAAAAGCTAATGAACTCTTCACTTTGCCCCAAGTGTAATTTTCTTTAATCTTCAGCACTTTTCGTGACAACGGTTTCTTCAAACCCACGCATGTTATTGAAGCTGACATAATTAGTGTCATTTAAAAAAAAAAAATTGAACTACACACAAGCCCTTCTCCCACAGCTTTTCTGCTGATTGATTAAAAAAACTCTGTCCAGTTACGAATCCAACAAGGCCTAAAATAACACTTTCAGCAATGACAAGCACAAAAACCCGCACTTTCAGCAATAGGAAACATCGAAAACCACACTTTCAGCAATAACAAGCACCAAAAGCCACATTTTCAGCAAAGACAAGCACCAAAAATCACACTTTCAGCAATAAGAACCATCTAAATCCACACTTTCAGCAATAACAAAAAAAAAACACAAAAAAACAACACTTTTAGCACCCGCACCCCCCCCCCACCCCCCCCCCCCAAAAAAAAACAACAAAAACACAAACAAACAAAAGCACTCACCAATTGCAGCCGTTCCTGACAAGAAAGAGAAAACGACGGAGATCCAGGACACAACCAATGCCGCAGTTCTGAGCTGTTTGGCTTTGAGCTGGTTCTTCTTTTCGTTGTCTTCCTGTACCCACTGTTTGCTGTCGGACACGTCCAAAGCTGTAATGTGTTTGGTTTTTGGAGAAAGGGACGAGAACACAAACATGACACTGTTAATTTGATGTCGTGAATTAGACATACGTTGCAAAATCTACAGAAGTTAACGTATAGTAAAGCTCTGCCGAAAGCTAATGTAGTAAAGCCTATGGAAAGATAGGTCGTAAAATCTGCAAAAAGATAAAGTAGTAAAACCTACAGAAAGATATGTGGTAAAATCTGCGGAAACTTAATGTAGTAATGTCTGCAGAAAGATAGTGTAGTAAAACCTATAGGAAGATAATTATGTCGCAAAATCTGCAGAAAGGTAGTGTCGTAAAGAGGTAGTGTCTCACAGCAAAAGATGATGCATAAAGTCTTCAGAAGAATAATGATGTAAAATCTACAGTCAGACAATGTGAACAAATCGCAAAATCTAAGGAAAGACAATGTCTAAAATCCGTGGAAAAGTAAGGTAAAATCTACAGAAAGACAAAATCACAACGTGGTAAAATCTACAGTCAGACAATGTGAACAAATCGCAAAATCTAAGGAAAGACAATGTCTAAAATCCGGGGAAAAGTAATGTAAAATCTACAGAAAGACAAAATCACAACGTGGTAAAATCTACAGAATGATTATGTAAATCAACATAAAGATGATGTAAAATCAACAAAGAGTAAAAAGAAACACAATGTATACGGAAAGGCTTTTCTACGCAAACATGAAACCCAGCCTTGACCTTCGCAGTACATCTTGGGTCCAACGGACCCGGAAGAACTAAAAACGTTTGTGATTATCTTATTTCTGGAAATTTGTTCTTGATATTCCAGGTACTCCTCAATGACGTCAATGCCCGCCTTTCCACACTTTTAACATTGTAAAATACGCACATGCGTGCGAACCAACACAAATTTCTTGTAACTTTTCCTGCCCGCTCACAGACACTATACTCTTTTAAGGATGATATTACTATAGGATTTTATTGTCATACCCTTAGTGGTACATCCTGGGGTCTCAGGTACACCACACTCCTAAAGAAGACTTTATTGTTATACACCTAATGCTGCAAAGAGGATGGGGTTACTGTGCCTTCCCATTTTACATAGGAGTGGTAGTAGTATAGATTTGATATTAAACTTGTATTGATGTTGAAAACCAGTTAAAGTATACGTTATTTGGGGAAAGCCAATTTCATTGCTTTGAAAGCACAAGATTGAACAGTTGGTAGATTTCATTGGGTTAGGAGTTAAACTGCATCCTTGAATGAAATCAAATAAAAAATATGTAGACTCTAGTGATATTATGATGCCTTATTTTATTTCTTAAAATTCCCAATTTCATGTTCATCGCGAGTCTGAAATATAATGCCAATGTATATGTCTGAACCAATAATGAAGTAAAGTCTGAAGAAAGATTCTGAAGAATGTCGTAAAACTTATGGAAAGGTATGTCGTAAAATTCCCAATTCCACGTTCATTGCGTGTCAAGAGACAATAGATTCCATCTTACCAATGAACGGAACTTCATCCTCTCTGACCTCCTGGTCCGGATCTTCTTCCGCTCGTATGGCTTTCTTCTTACGCGTCCACAAATAGCCCATACTGCCTGGCACATTTTAACACACGCCTCGAATTGCTAGTCACAGTAAACATCAGTCAGTACATTGTTTCCAGCGAAAAGAAGTCCATAATTGCACTTCAGTGAAATGTATCGTTTTAAATTGACACACACCTCCAGTCAAGTTGTGAGTTCGTGTATGAATATTGATCCAAAATTTTTGCTGCACGACAAAGAACCAGTTATACATTTAATCAACACAGGCATCTAGTAGGTGTATTATCCTTATTTTCATACGAAACCATATTGTTATTTTATTCCCAAACTCTCCTTTCAACTCACTGACACACAAAACAGAACGGGCTGATAGAGTGTACATCAAACAAAATAACAATGTGTAGGTTTAGATAAATTTAATACAAGCTTAATGCTTCGCGCAAAATGGAATTGCTCAGAACCTACATCAGCCGCCCCACGCGACAGGTGGTTAATAATACTTGCAACGGTTTTAGGTGAGCAGGTGTGCTTATACAGTGAACATTTCGAGGGGTATCTGCTACATTGTTATTTGCGACATTTTACCGATTTTCAGGTTTTGTCGCGAAAGTGGTTCTCTCACTCCTAATTTCATTATGTATAAGTGTCATTCCAATTGGTTAAAAACTTTTCGAGATATGTGTTTGTGACCTAATGTTTTAATGCGTTTTAGCCCCTTTGCGGGGCCAAACTTCAATCCTCATTTTCTCGAAAAGGCAAAAATGTACATACAACAATATGGCAAATACCCGATGAAATAATGTGTAGGTACAGATAAATTTAATACATGTTTTATGCTTCTGACGTGTCAAATGGAATTGCTCGGTATCTCCACACGTGGTTAATAACATTGTGCTTGTCATGGTATTACGTCAGAGAGTATAGATGTATAGAGAGGGTTCACTTCCGCCAAATCGCGAAACTGGTCGGTTGCAGTAAACAAGAAATTGAAGAATTCAAAGAGATCTTCTTCACCAAAGATATTGTGCATATCTGTTTATTGTGGTTTGTTCATAATTTTGGGCTGATTGAAATTATTTCTAGAGCCGTTTGTAAGCTCTTATACCCCGTGGAAATGCACAAACGGATATTGTTTACCGCAGCGACCTACTTTCCGCTCCATGCTAACAATGGTTTCGCAGAGCCTCCCGTGTCTCGCAGTGCAAATCAACTAACAGTCAAACCTCTCTACACATCTATACTCCCTGATTACGTGAACAGCTGTGCTTATTCAGTGAACAGTTAAGCTGGGCTTTCATGTGTACGGAAACGGAAACAGAAACGTCAATACCCCGTGAGGAAGTGAAATAGCAAGGATGTTTTCGTGTATACGAAAACGCTGTTTCCGACCACATGGAAACACACTCTTTTCACTACTTGATGGATTTTTGACGTTTCAATTGCCGTTTCTGTTTCCGCACACATGAAAACACGGTTTTAGTTGCCAAAAGAGCCGGGAATATTGATTTCTTCGACGGTTCCTGAAATTTTGATGATACCGCAGCGCCACCTGTCACATGATCAATCCGAGCAAGAAAATTCCATTGTGAAAAGCCCCGAAAGAGAAATATATCCAGGTCCGCTTCAAGATCACTTTGCCACATTGCGGCTACGACAGCCAAAACATTTCTTTTCACACCAGCACTGCACTGCCACTGATTTGGAGTTGATTAGGCATGCCTAAAAGTTTCACAATGGAATGAAAACAAAAACTGCAGATTTCCTTGTGTCGTGAACGAAAGTTTGCACTTAACCTTAAATTAACACTAATTCCAAGCAAGCTCAAAGTATTGTAATTTACCGTAGTCACACAATAAAAAATAAGAAATAAAAACAATGACCAGGCAAACCCATGGAAACGTCCATCACAATTGAACAAGATCTTCACAAACCCAGATATACTGAATCGAGAGTATTGTGAATTCCGTATAATATCCACGTGCAACTGACCCAAATTAGCCCAGAACCAAAATGCAGGAACACAGGAGTGGGTATTTCACAATGTATGGCCACGCCAACGTGGAGCACATTGCTAGCTTTCCAAAAGAGACAATGGCATGTATTTAATAATCTCAGTTCCAAACAGTAAAGATTTAGAATTTAAAAACTAATAATATTAAACCTTAATGTGTGTAAAGATACGCACTGCCACTTGAAAGATACAGCTATTTCAAAAAATAGACTTATTTACACATTTTATGTACCACAACGAAAAAAGGTATCTACAAAATCAAAAACGCGCAACGTCAGCAGCTCTGCTAAATGCCTTGTTGAGAAATGGTTAGGACTCACGCAAGGAAAGGAATGAGCACAGGCCTACTCGTAATGCAGCTCATTTCACGGCAGGCAGAAGACGAGCGGCATGCCCGTGTAGCGTGAGGCAAAAACCACGTGCTACGACCAAAGCACATCAGTGTACGTGGTGGTCGCGATATTTTTTGTACGACAGGAAGAAACAGACAGGATTCTGATTACTGAAATATGAAATCGTGTTTAGTGTTTGGAGTGAAAGATAAAAATTCAGGACACGTATATTTTAGCTGTCTTGGTTTTCGTGGATTTGAAAGCACAGTCACAGTTACTGTATGATCAATTCTTTTTTATGCTTTCATTAAGTCACAAAGGTTACTGGTGTGATTTTTGAAATCATATCTAAGGGAAATCACCGACTGAGGCAGTGACCCTCGAAAACTGCTTTCATTTAATCTCTCCAATGTCCTCGACTGTCAATGTCTAAAAATCGGATTTCGTGGCATCAGCTCAGTATTCAAATAGAAGTCGTGCCTAAATTAAACATCATGCCGATATTTTAAAAAAAAATGTGCTTGCTAGCTACTGCGAGGCCGTATGGAGCAACAACAAACTTCACAACTGCCGATAAACCCGAATACGGCAAAGTCATAACTATTGTGTTCTGTCTGTGGCGAGCGGAATTTGTTGACAGCTCTACCAAGTGATGCTGATAACATCAAACGCAAAGGGCGTCGTTTTCTTGCGACAAACTGTGCATATTTTCATCTAAGATGAAAAAAAGTTTTAAAGACTTCACATACATCACCCCGATTTCAGAACACCATCAAGTCATATGATGTTAGCAAGATGTTCATCAGCAGGCGCTGGGAAAAACTTCACATAAATTTGTGCGCAAAAATTAAACAGAAGATGACTAAAAACACTTGATATACAAGACAAAATGAGGATAAATGGAGCAAAACAAACCTCAAAAAACAAAACAACTGTACTCAGTCCTGAATCATTAGAAAATAGACTGAACCACTTGCATGAACCTGTTAGCATATAATCACAAGAAAGCTTTCCCTCGTTGAAGTTTTTGTAAAAGTGTGCTTTGATGTATTTTTTAGACTATCACGTCTTTAGTGAGTCGTTCCCGGAATCCAAAGTTCAAAAGAACCTTAAGTTCAACGGTTCGAAAGGAAATAAAGACGGAAATGAGTAAGGACAGGATAAAATAATAGTTACAATAAAGCAAAACTGCGTGGGGGGGGGGGGGGAACCACGACGAAGGAAAATGAAATCTATTGAGAAAGAAACAAAACAAAGAAAATTACAGACGAAGAAACGGATCAATCAAAGAACTATTTTCATCCGAAATGCTATCTGTCTGATCCTAGAAAAATAGGAGGAGTGATGTGAAAATGGGACGGTCATTTGTCCTTTTACATTCTTATTTTGAGAACCCTTGCCCTGGAAAAATGAAACCAGAGATAAGAGAGGCATGAACACCAAAAGACACTTCGGTCTTATCTTTTCTTTTGCAGCCTTTGATTCTCTCAGCGTGGATGTCCGCTGTCTTATCTTTCTCTCTTAATTCTGTGTCTCGGTGTTTCCATTGTAAGCTATTGTGTTTTCACATACTTTAGTATCGACGCGGCAGACTGGGTTTTTAATAGTCCGGACTGTTGATTGAGACTAAATGTCTTATATTTTTCTCTCCATTACACCCGCCTTTGAACCTTACTTTCCTACACCACCTGCACCCACCCTTCAAATTTTCAGTCAATCCATCCATTCAACTGCCTATCCGTCCTTGATTCATCCACTAATGTATCCACCCACCCTTCGTTTTGACCATCCATCCATCCATCCATCCATCCATCCATCCATCCATCCATCCATCCATCCATCCACCCACCCAACCTTCCATCCATCCATCCACCCAACCTTCCATCCATCCATCCATCCAACCTTCCATCCATCCATCCACCCAACCTTCCATCCATCCATCCATCCACCCAACCTTCCACCCATCCATCCATCTATCCATCCAGCCTTCAATCCATCCATCCATCCATCCATCCACCCAACTTTCCACCCATCTGTCTATCCATCCATCCATCCACTCACCCACCCACCTATCTATCTATCCACCCACCCGCCTTCCAGACAAACGCCTTACTTCACCGACACAATACAAGAGCAATCAACAGAATTGTCAGCTCTTACAACATTTAATGCCGAGTAGGAGAGCCATAATTATTTAAGATTTTCGATAGAATTCAACTCGTGAGTGAGCTGCAACACGCATGCACGTCTATACCAGCAATATTTTTTCTCATTTTTAAAACCGGCAATTAAGAACAGGAAAGGGCCACTGATGAAAGCCAAGCCGCTGATTGCCGACCCCTGTTTCAATGGATTATTAAACTCACTAAATCGATAATCAATTACTATAATCTTCATGTACAGACATAACGGATTCTGGCAAATCGTAAAAATACCATGACACTGACAATGACGTATTGTAAGGATTTGTGACTGAATTCGGTATGTAATCCAGCCCAGCGCCATTTTAGACTTTCATTTTCATTTTAAAAATGGAAATCTGATGACAAAGTTTGGAGAATATTCTGTATTAATTAAACATAATACCCAAAAAAAATATCCCAGTCATTTTACCAACAATATTTGAAGAGGCCGCAAATTTAAATCATGATGTCGAAAACTATTACTACACCGCCCCAAGCAAGCGATCACTCGATAATCGTATGAGTCATGAGAACTATGTTCTACAGCTACACTGAGAAAGTAGAAAAACAGTTTTGTTAATTCATTATAGTCGTAGTGATAAAAATTACATGGTATCGTATGTCTATCCTGAATCATCCAGTCAGTCTTTATGTAAGTAACTGACTACTATTGTTAAGTTTAGTTAAGCCTCATATTATAGAAAACTTACTGCGCGATCAGGGCTGGATTAACCGTTAAGCAAAATAAGGACGTGCTTAGGACATCAAGGGAACGGGAGGCACCACTGCAGAGAAAACTTTCATTGCCGGATTTACCATGGGCCATAATATGGTGCAAAACTGAGAATGGTGCAGCTGGGCCAGAGTCCACAAAAAAGGGTCCCTACTGTAAATGAAAAAAATTAAAGTACTTGCTGGTGTCTAAGACTCGCTTTTTTTAAAAACTCTTTGTGTGCCAGTCACCGATATATCAGTTCTTCCACTGGTCACATTTGTGCCAGTCTTCGATATATCGGTCCTTCCACTGGTTACGTTTGTACCAATCATCGATATAGCGGTTCTTCCACAGGCCACGTTTGTGCCAATCATCGATATACCGGTTCTCCCACTGGCCACGTTTGTGCCAATCACCGATACATTGATTTTTCCACTGGCCGCGTTTGTGCCAATCATCGATATATCGGTTCTTCCTGTGGCCACGTTTGGTGCCAATCATCGATATTATCGGTTCTTCCACTGGCCACGTTTGTGCCAGTCATCGATATATCGGTTCTTACACTGAGTCATCGATATATCGGTTCTTCCACTGGCCACATTTGTGCCAATCGTCGATATATCAGTGCACAAGAATGCTAGGCTATTTTGTTTTTGGGAAGAAAGAAAGTCGACTTTCTGTTAATAGATGCATTTTAAAAAGAATAATATCGCGCTATCGGAAATTTGGTAATATGAGAGAGAGAGAGAGAGAGAGAGAGAGAGAGAGAGAGAGAGAGAGAGAGAGAAGGAGAGAGGGGTTGGGGGGGGGGAGAGAAGGTTGAATAATCCAACACCTGTTGCCCGCTTTGTGACAGAAACACTCGTTCGAAAGTTTCAACATTATACCGACTTTAAACGACGCTCATTAACATTTATGTGAAGGGTAATTGTGTATAAACGATGTTTATCATTCATTCCAAAGCCTTGAATATGTCGGTGTATGAATACAGTTTTGCATATCAATGTCCTGCAAAATAGTGCTTTGCCGTTCCCATGGGAGAGACAGGGAGGGAGACTGAGTACGAGAAAGATCTGGGAGAATTCAGTCAGAGTGGGAAGGTAGGAGAAGTATAACGGAGAACGAGAATGAATGAAGGAAAGAGGAGTGAGGGGAAAAGAGACATGGCCCGTAGAATGTGCAAAGACATTAGAAACACAGTCAGAGAGAGAGAGAGAGAGAGGTGAGGGGGGGGGGGAGAGAAAGAAAGAGAAAGAGCGACAGACAGACAGAGACAGGGACAGATAAATAGATAGATAGATAGAGAGAGAGAGAGAGAGGGGGGGGCAGAGACATACAGAGGGACACACTGAGAAAGAAAGAAAGAGCGAGCTAGAGAGAAAGAGAGAGAGAGAGAGAGAGTTAGCGACAGGAACAGAGGGACAGAGACAGACAGACAGAGACACAGACAGACAGAGACAGAAACAGAGAGAGAGAGAGAGAGAGAGAGTAGTGCGGACTAAACAGGCTCACGCGCAAGAAGTGAGGTCAAGAAAATGACGCAAAACATGGCACGTTGCCCTGCGAGGGTGGAATGTTTCGCAGTATCAAATAGCAGTGTGTTCCCACGATAACCCGCCTTCTTGTTGCACGTCTCAGAACACTTGCCACGTATGAATGAATTCGCTTTTCCCTCCCGCCAGCCACTTCGTTTTTTCATTCACAATCCTTTAATTTCCAGAATAGCGCGAACTTTGCAGAGCTTCGGAAAAACGAAGAGCACATCGTGACCCTGTCCTATCTCCATTTTCTGAAAAACCGGACATCTTTTAGTATACAGAAGAGGTAACAAATGCACACTTTGACACTTGTTTAAAATGCGTTGTGGCACTTAGCAAGCTGTTTCACAGTTCCGATTTATTCTAACTTCTTATCATACTAACTGAAGTCGCTTATGTTTAACGTCGAATTTCTCAGTTGTACAAACACAGTGGGGCTGGAACAAACAAGAACTAAGATCGTGACATATCCAAAAAATTGAAATTTAGAACGCACGCAAGTAGACAACTGTGTCCGTATGTCAGACACAAAAAGAAATTTGTTTCAAACTGTCTTGTGCAGAAATTAAAAAATCAGACTACAGAAGTCTACGGTACTAAGCAGACAAAGACATTCGACGACTGCCCTGTTAACAGCTTCATTGTTAATTAAGGCGGCAGACCAAAAGAGCCCTTTTGAGGACCAACAAGAAGGAGAACAGAGGAGGAAGAAAAGGAAGGACGATATTGAAGATGATAAGAAAAAGATGCGAGGGAAAGGAAAAGAAGAGGAAGCGGATGGCTCGGCAAAAGGCGGCAAGAAACAAGAAAAAAAATAGAAAAAACACAAGTAAAGACAACTAAAAACAAGAAAAGCGAGGTGCATATGCACAGAACAGTGATCCTCATCAAACGAAGACCTCGAACCGAACTCTACTACACTAAATGAGGACGTACCTTTCAAAACCTGTAAAATGACACGACATTGATTTTGAGAAAACGCGCTACTTTTGACACAGCATAAATACTGAATCTGAGAAGACACTTACATTTTGAATGAAAAACACATTGACTTTGCACGTTTTGACTGCCATAATGTTTTAGCTGTAGACAGGTTTTGCGGCTGATTTGATGTTAGGGACCGCAAACTCATTAAAAAAAAAAAAAGTGACTTAGCAGGTTTTGCAAATCACCTCCTCAAAGGGTGTACTAAGTACAAGGTTCGAATTGCAACCCTAAAACACGATGTTATAGGCTACTGTACTGAATTTTCGAGATGATCATAGCTTTTCATCCCAGAAGAAGAATCGGCATCATTGATTCGAAGTATCTTGTCTGTTTTACCACATTATGACATAATTATGTAGGTGATTCTGGCAAAACCTAACCATAGGTGAACTTTTTAAACCCCTCTGGAAAATCAAAATAAATATTTCTATGTCGAGTTCAAGCAATACAGTTTAACTGAATGCAGAAAAGTGGCTAATCTTTCATATAATATATATATATATAAGGAAATCTCAACTTCCATTAAAATAAAAAAATAAAAAAATTCCCGCCTGTCATTTTCTCAGGAATTTCTCGATCACTTTAAACCCCATCGATTACGCAAGATCTACTCACATCTTGACTGATAATTTTTAAATCGGTGCGAAAACTTTAATTATTATCACTACACAATTGTGTCACATGTGAACTTGTTGTACATACTCACTCATTCAGAGTTGTAGGTCCACACAGTAAAGTACTAACCACTTTTCAGAATAGGTAAAGCCTCTTAGAAGCTTGCACTATTGCCACACGGTTTCCAATTAAATTTGTCATTGCTATGAATTTTCACAGATAAATGAACGTCGAAATTGAACCAAGTATATCATAATTATTCCCAAGAACTGAAGATAACAGGTGATAATGCAAAAACCGAGTAAGGCACAAAGTGGCTGTTATAGCGCCGACATGTCGTTAAAATTAAAGAGGAACTCAAACTCGAGCCTACAGCTCACACGGTGAAGAGTGAAGACTGAGTGAAAGAAAGATCTCTGGTGGCTCCTACCACGCGAGTGGAGTATTTTCCAGCACAGACCGCACTACCTTTGGTAATGGTATGTAAGTTTCTTTTTATTGTTATGCGCATAATAATACATTTATATAATATGCACATTTATAATGAATTTTATATCCTTGGGTCTCACATCATCCGTGACAGTTGGCTTTCCAAGGTAGGGGAAAAAGTAGTCATCCTTAATGCTAATTAATCAGGTGGTGTTTAGGCACTTAAGCATTCGTTCACAGCTGTTGTTGGTGGTGTGTGGTAGCTGCACATGGTTGTTCTTGTCTCCGGGAGTGAACAGCAGAAATGGTGCCAGATCTATCTGTCTGTCTGTCTGTCTGTCTGTCTGTCTGTCTGTCTGTCTATGTGTCTGTCTGTCTGTCTGTCCGTCCATCCGTTCCGTTCATCCATCCATCCATCCATCCATCGGCCCGTCCGTCTATCTGTCTGTCTGTCCGTCCGTCCAGCCGTCCATAATATGTTCGTCCGTCCGTCTGTCTTTCCATTTGTCTATCCGTCCGTATGTCTGTCTGTCTGACTGTCCCAGTAAACCAAACTTAAAAAAAAAAAGTTAGCAGCCAACTCATTTCAATTTCATTCGAGCTAAGTCAACCCAGTTTGAGCCATGCCCGTAGCTTTTTCATAGTGACAACACCACATGTTCACACGTACACACAACTAAAAAATAAAAAACAAAACGCCACATGACTGTACGTCATATGATATACACCAATATCTCCCATTTTCCATCTAGACTAGTTTTAGATAGCAGTAGCGATGTTGTTGCCATGACAAGGATCACATGATATTTTATGTGACTTATTTAATTATGCTATTTTTACCAATAGACATGAACCATCTAACAGAAATTATTATTATTACTCCAACACGCTTCTGAAACGATGGTATGAGAAACCACACAGGCAGGTGAATAGTTCACTACCGTATTATAAACACATGCCACTTCAGTGAAACTCCATCCAACCGTATAATGGCCTGTATCTCCATCTAGTGTGCTTTTTGTTTTGTATATCCAAAAGTCGAATTTATCAATCTCGAATAGCTAGAAATATATGCCACAACCGTGAAGCTCCGTCCGACTATACAACATTTAACCAGTGGTAGTATTGGCAAAATGGATAAGACACCTGCACAAAAAACAGAAACCGGCGGTGCCGGTTCAAACCCAAAGAAGAGCCTGGCTACGCAAATAATAAAAAAAAAAAGATGCGTGACGAACACCAAGTGTCATGGAAACGGTGCGGTCATGTCAGAAGTTAAAGGCTGAAACATCTAATGAAAGGATCCACTCGCTCACTGAAGACCGTCATCTGTCTCGCTGCACCTGAGGAGTTTCTTACCACAATGCAGATGCCTACGAACCATGCAATAGAAATATTACAGTAACACGCTTCTGAGATTAAAGTATGAGAAAGCTTACGGGTAGATGAATATTTGAACGCTGTAACTGTATCATATGCCACTAGAGTGAATCTCCGTCCGACTGTACAACATTGCAGGTACGCACGAAAGACCCAACAAGAATATAACAGCAAAACGCCCCTGAAACACAGTTATGAGAGAGCCTACAAGGCAAGTAGATAGTTTATTACAATAATCTCCACCCAACTCAATAATGACCCGTATTAACTACATGCCACTGAAGTGAATATCCGTCTGACTATACAACAATACACAGATGCGCATCTCCGCCCGACTGTACAACAGTGCAGCTACGCACGAAACACCCAACAAGAATATTACAGCAAAACGCACCTGAAACAGTTATGAGACAGCCTACAGGGCAAGTGGAGAGCCTACTACAATAACTACATGCCACTATTGTGAGTCTCCGTCAAACTGTATAGTATTAATTTCATGCCACTAAAGTGAATCTCTGATCTGACTATACAACAATGCAAATATGCATGAACCCTCCACGAGAAATGTTACAGGAAAACCCTCTGAAACACAGTTATGAGACGAGTGAATAGTTTACTGCTATAACTACATGCCACTAATGAATCTTCGCCCAGCTATACAACAATGCAGATACACATGAACAGTCCAATAAAAATATTAGGCCTACAGCAATATGCCTCTGAAACAGTTATGGAACACCTTACAGGCACGTGGATAGCTCATTACAATAATTACATGCCACTATAGTGAAACTCCATCCGACTGTATAATAGCCCTGTACTTCCTCCTAGTACAATTATTGATTTTCGTATCTAAAAGTCGAATTTACCGATCCTGTCTCTTTAGATACAGAAGGCTTACTGCTAATCCATTTACAGAATGATAATTAGCGTGGACCGGTGGCTTGTTACAATTCATTATGGAAACATCTGTGTAAGTATTTATTCCGCCATCTAGTGGTTGGCGTACTTATGTCCGTTAGTCCGCCCGACTCTCCCTCTCTTTTCTGTAACAATGTGATGTATTGTACCTACCTATCTACCTACCTACCTACCTACCTACCTACCTACCTACCTACCTACCTACCTATCTACCTACCTACCTACATACCTACCTACCTACCTACCTACCTACCTACCTACCTACCTACCTACCTACCTACCTACCTATCCATCCATCCATCCATCCATCCATCCATCCATCCATCTATTTATCTATCTGCCTTCCCATATCCGTGTCTACCGGTCTGTCTATCTGCACGTCTGACTGTCTATCTTAAAATTGCATTCCCCTCTCTCTCACCAACCAGTTAAAATACTCAAACACTTTACGTACAACCCCGCCTCCACCCCCTCGTCACCCCACTCCCATCCCCCGCCCCTATTCTAAGATAAAGTGGAAGCCATTTAGATCGAGATCATACATGCATATTCAACAAAGCGTATCCCAACAAAACTATGATAAAACAATGCATTTTTATTCCTTCATCATTATTTTACTACAGTGGAGCTAAAGGGTGAACCTTTCGGTACTGCCTCAAATTTTGGCGATAAATTACGTGCACATATCCATTTTATACAAAATTAAGCCCTTTATACATGTGTTATTTATATTTACGATTGTTTTGAGCCGCCAAAGAAGAGATGCATTTTCGTCGAGTAGAATCGAAAAGTGTGATCGGAATTTTCGTTCTTCGCCTTTTTTTTTTTACATAATGCTGGTCGAAAATAAACTTTAAATACCACATGCTGTGCACTCTCCGAGTCAAAGGGCTAACCATTCCTAATAATACATTGAAATTTAGGAAGCAGGTGGTTAAGTAATTACGTCAAAAACCGGACATTAAAGATATCATCTTTACTCCACACCAAAGCAGTAGGAGCTGTAACAGTTTATCTAACCCATACATGATATGCAATATAAATGCATTCTGGGTGGTAATGATCGTGTATGTTCATAGAAAGTGATAGAAACTGGATAATTAATTCACATCTCTTAGCGGTGTTCACATGGAAAGTAATATTTAGCTTCTGATAAAGAAGAAAATCAATACAGACGGCAGATACACATAATATAAAACACTAGTTTGAAATAATTATTTGTTAGTTTTTCCCCTGTTGTTTCGTTTCCACTAAGAATGATCGGCGCTTCTCGTAGGGTCTGCATCTTTCCTATCTTTCCGTTCCGTTCAGACTTTCGTC
>OZ007574.1:49299040-49418806 GCA_963931925.1 Onchidella celtica
TCGACAGTTACTCGCAAAGTAAGCACTCAAATAGAAAGACAGACCGGCAGTCTCTCTGCTCATCCTCCTCACGAAGTACGCAGTAACATTATTTCATTCACAACGAGCGTTAAATACACCACAAATACAATACGCATAATTGCAATTTCAGAACTTAACACTGCCAAGGAATCAAATCCCGGATAATGCAGACATGTCAATAATAATACCACTTTTACAGCCCACACATTTGTAAAACTATAGATAATGTGGGCACTCCAGAAAAAAAACAACAACACACACACCTGTGATTTGGGCATTAAAAAGCACAACACAACACGCTCACAGCTCTAAGCCCGCTTCAAATCCCTTGATAGCTGAGAGTCAGGTGTGTCTATCCGATCATATCAATTTGCGTTAAATGCAAACAGTCATTATGAGTTTTCACAAGTTCAGTGGCGTAGCAATAGGTGGGCACCCACACACAAATTGAGAGGGTATGGAGATTGGGTAAAAAAATAACACTTTTTTTCCTCTAACCCGCTAATGACGAAAGCTAGCGTGGTTTCTTTTAGTTTCATTCTCTTAAAATATATTTTAGTTCTCTTAAATTGTTTGTTTCCAACAACGCCAGGCGTACGAAAGACATCTTTTTTGGGTCACACTTTAGCCTTCTTTTCTCTATGTGTGCGTGCGCGCACTGAAAAAGTAGCCAAAAAAACACACATAAAAAAACGACGAACTGTTCGTGAACCAGCAAATTCAGGAGCGGGGGCAGCAACAGACCCCCAAACATAGGTCATCGGCTAAGTTTTTTTTTTTCGTCCTATGCGACCTCTGGACTGTGCACCCTAACCCTAACCCTAAAATGACTCTGAACGTCATCGAAAATCCCTGGGATGTGGGTGTGTTGCTGCCCCGCTCCTGAATTTGCTGGTCTGCACTGCAAACGGCAAACACGCAGCCCGGTTCTGTACTAGCCTACCCGAGCAAGACAACTTGGAAATTCCTTGCATCAAACCTGGCTGTAGATACAGATCTAAGTCAAGTTAACAAAAGGCACCTAGCGTTGGACTGAGTGTAGCTTATTGGCACACTCCTGCTTCATGCAGAAATACACAAATGTGACAAAGTTGATTTTCAACCAGCAAAAATGTAAACGTGTAAAGAGAGGCGGATAATGAAATTCCCATCACACTTTTCGACTTTACACGACGACAATGCGTTTCTTATTTTGTGCCTAAAAAACATCGTAAATATATAGTATTAAAGACTGAATTTTGTGCAAGATGGATGTGTCCACGTAATTTATCGTGACAGATTGAAACAGTATAGAAAAGTTCATAATATTTGGTCACGTGGTCACGAAGTTTTAGATGATTACATGCACATCTTTCAAATTAATTATAGTAACTAGCCGACCCAGCCACAATAGGCCTATCTTGCAAATTTTCCTTGTATCAAGTCCAGCTAGATCCAGGCCCCATTAATAACGGGACTTGGATTCGATGCAAAGACTAATGACTAGTAGATCGTTTTGTTATATATACCACAATTCCTTGCAGAACATATAGATGTGATAAAATTTGACTTTCAGCCGGCAATGTGTAAAGAGAGGCGTTGAACGCAATTTCCGGTCAAACTTTTCGACTCTACTCGATAAAAATGCGTCTTTTATTTTGCGGTCCACAAAAATGTTGAATAGATAATGTTAAAGACTGAACTTTGTCCAGAACGGAGATGTTCACGTAACTCATTATCAAAAATTGAAGCCACCAAGTTTCATCATTTTCTGGCCACGCAGTCGCGGATTTTAAGTTTTTACATGTTCACGCCCTTGCTCCATTGTAGTAACACCGGGTCAACGACACTGCTTTCAAATGCTCAGACAATGCAGTGTATGTTAACTGAGTAGACCTATTATTTTACTTGACGCCATTGCGATTTGAAGTTTCATGAATCTTTATTCTTTTCTACATGCACAATTTGTAGTTTTATAGAATTAAGCAAATATTAGTTGTTTCACTGAGAGAAATAGATAATTATCCTTTTTTTTCTGTCATAGCAGTCGAAAATTAATGTTGGCAAAGTTTGTATAGATGCACAAGCCTTGAAGAGGACCACCCCACCCCGGGCGCTGTAGTTCGCGGACACGCCACTGTAGAGAGCTGTCGCAGAGAGGCGGTGCCCAGAATGTCACCCGGGCCAGGCCTCTGTTATCGATTGATGACAGTAAACTAAAAGAAAAGTGATAGCTCCACATAAAATAGCATTATTGATCAGCCGAACAGTTATCTATCAGCCTTTTCTCCCAGTATCAGCTGCCAGGCAAAATATTTGTGAGTGGTGCTGGCGAAATCGGGCTTAAGGTGAAATTTTATACATCTCTAAAAAAATCAAAATTAAACATTTCCAAGGCGATTACAAGCAAAATATTTAAACTGAACGCAGAAAAAATGGCTAATCTTTCATTTTATAGGCAATTCATGATTTCCATAGAAAATGTCCCCCCCCCCCCCCCTTTGGAAGGCTTTTCTCTGGAATCTGATCTTTCGCCCTTAAGCGCGATTTCGCCAGATATTCTCACATTATTTTTTTGTACGTTTTAGAAAGGTTAGAAGATAGGGGTGGCGTGAGTACATCAAAGCAAAAACTCGGACATTAAATTGACACCAGTGTCTCAATTTCTACTCATCTTTCTTAAATTAAAGTGCGCCTTCTATTCTGCACATCATGAAACATCACAGGGATCCATTCAGTGGACCCACCCACCTATATAGTACACTTGCTCTGAAGAGGGGAGAAGAGGTGGGGGGGGGGGGGGGAGAAGCCCCGCTGTGAAGCGTAAGTACGTATTACTAATCGTCAACTTAGAATGACAAGGTTGTAACTCCCTTCCGTCAACTTTTGAGAAACTCAGGTTTCATGTGCTCATAGCTTTTAGGGATACGACTTTTTTTCTTTCTGTTAGTAATACTTACACATTACACACCGACTCCACTTGATGCTTTGACACACAGTGGAAAAGGCCTGTAGAAGTGGTGTGTAGTGTGTATCTCAGTTCAGCCAAAAAGTGGAGATAGAACCTTGTCATTCTGAGGGATGACTTGTTAGTTCCAAATACAATATGCAGTAAACGCGCACGGTGATTTACCATGTATTTTAATTGCTTTGTATGAGGGGCCCATACAAGTCTGAATCTGAAGTCGCCTGCCCCCCCCCCCCAAGGTCTAAATCCGGCCCTGAATATCGGTGTTAATTTTAATAAGGAAATACGACCATTGAAGGTTCATTCTGTATCTTATGTTTGACAGAAAGGATCAGTTTCATTTTACCTCTGAGTTTGAGTTTTGAGTTTGGGTTTAACAGCGCTTCGGTAAGATAACAGCCACTTTGCGACTTTCATGTTTTTTTGTTTTTTTTTCGTTTAGCTTTCAGCCCTCAGATGCCTATAAGTAAGATCAAATAAAAGTGAGATAAGTAAGATCAAATAAAAGTGAGATAAGTAAGATCAAAGAAAAGTGAGATAAGTAAGATCAAATAAAAGTGAGATAAGTAAGATCAAATAAAAGTGAGATAAGTAAGATCAAATAAAAGTGAGATAAGTAAGATCAAATAAAAGTGAGATAAGTAAGATCAAATAAAAGTGAGATAAGTAAGATCAAATAAAAGTGAGATAAGTAAGATCAAATAAAAGTGAGATAAGTAAGATCAAATAAAAGTGAGATAAGTAAGATCAAATAAAAGTGAGGTTTAAAACGTAAAGGGCAAGGGGCTGTCGTTAGGGACGCGAAGTATTTTACATTATAAGCCATTACGGAAGGCGTACCGAACGTGATTTAAAAAAAAGAAGAAAGAAAGGTGAGTGACGAACACCGAGAGTCATGAACTCGGTGTGGCCGGGGTTCTAGAAGATGTCAGGAAGTTAAAGGCCGAAACAGCTAATGAAAGAATCCACTCTTCCTCTGAAGATCGTCATCTGCCTGGCTCCACCCGAGGAGTTTCTTACCACCAATGGACACAAATCAGTATTTTCTCTATTTGTCTTTGTAATTACTCTACACGCCCTTGACCTTCAACGGGAAAAAGGCCCGTACTGTAAAATATGTCTGTATGAATCTTGTAGATATGATAAAAATCTGTTAAATCAACTCGTAGAGCTCGGCCTCCTGCAGAAATGACAAGATGCACTGTGGGTCCAGGTTAGAAATTCATTTGCCTCTAGTACTGCAAAATTATTACCTTCGCTGTTAAATCAACTTGTAGAGCTCGGCTTCCTGCAGAAATGACAAGACGCGCTGTGGGTCCACGACAGAATTTCATTTGCCTCTATTACTGCAAAATTATGACTTTCGCTGTTAAATCAACTTGTAGAGCTCGGCTTCCTGCAGAAATGACAAGATGCGCTGTGGGTCCACGACAGAATTTCATTTGCCTCTACTACTACTATTTCCTGTTGCACCCACTGGTGCTTAGGGCAGCAACAAAGGATCTCCAGCTCTGTCTGTCCTGGGCCATCTTTGCGAGAGTTCCCCATGAGTGATTGAAGGATTTCATCTCTGCCTCGATTGTTCTCCGCCAGGTTGCCTTGGGTCTGCCTCGCTTGCGCCGTCCCTCCGGTGTCCACAGAAGTGCTGTTTTGGTTATAGAATTTGCTTCCTTTCGCAGCACGTGTCCAAGCCATCTCCATCGTCTCTTCGTGATAATGTTGGCTATTTCTTCTTGCTTGCATCGCCTTAGTAGTTCCTGATTAGAAATCTTGTTTGGCCAAAAGATGCGGAGAATCCTACGAAGACATGTGGTGTGGAAGGAAGACAACTTGGCGAGGTCACCTTCTGTCATTCGCCAACACTCTGATCCATACAGGAGTGTGGATAGGACACAGCTTTGGTACAGTCTGATCTTGGTGTTGATGCCGTATTGTGTTGATTTCCAGATGTTGCTCATACTTTGAAAGACAGCCCTTGCATTTCCCAGCCTACTTTGGATGTCCTCCTTTGTGCCACCCTCTGGTCTGATAATGCTACCAAGGTATTTAAATTTGTCCGTCATGGTGAGGTTCTTGTCATCTACTTGTACTGGTGCTGGAGTGTCTACATTTAGGGTCATAATCTCTGTCTTCTTCTGGCTAATCCGAAGGCCTACTTTGCATCCAAAATTATGTAGTCTCTGTGTCTTATCTTGCATGTGTTGGTGACTATGTGACAATAGCGCAAGGTCATCTGCAAAGTCCAAATCCTCTAGGTTGTCGAAGAGTGTCCATCTGATGCCTCTTGGTGCATCCTCTGTAGTTTTCCGCATAATCCAGTCGATTACGAGGTTAAACAAAATTGTTGACATCACACATCCTTGCCGTACACCAGTTTTCACTTCAAAGGATGCATCACTGTTTCCGACACTGCAACTGAAGTTCTTGTAAAAGCTTTTGATGAGTTCAACAAGCTTGCTGGGAATCCCATAGTGCCGAAGAATGCGCCATATACTCTCTCTGTGGATGCTGTCGAATGCCTTTTCGAAGTCAACGAAGTTCACATAGAGCTGCCTTTGCCATTCTGAACACTGTTCTATGATGTTTCGGAGTGTGAAGATCTGGTCAGTGCATCCTTTCCCCTTTCGGAATCCGGCCTGTTCCTTTCTCAGTGTCTTGTCCACAGCATCTGACGTACGTTCATTTGCCTCTAGTACTGCAAAATTATGATCTTCGCTGTTAAATCAACTTGTAGAGCTCGGCTTCCTGCAGAAATGACAAGATGCGCTGTGGGTCCACGACAGAATTTCATTTGCCTCTAGTACTGCAAAATTATGACCTTCGCTGTTAAATCAACTCGTAGAGCTCGGCTTCCTGCAGAAATGACAAGATGCGCTGTGGGTCCAGACAGAAATTCATTTGCCTCTAGTATTGCATAATATTATGACTGTCGGCCTAATTTCGCTGCTTACATAAGGTCATAAGAGACATTTATCATTTTAACTATGATTCAACACCAAAGACGCTTTTGTCTGAGAATCAGTTTACATTTTGTTTTTCCTTTGCCAGAGATTGTCACTGGCACCTGGGCTCGCTTTATCATTACCAGCTGTCCAGTCACACACACACACGTCATAGTCATGCGATGGTACGGAAATAGCGAACTGTGTGCGACTACAGCTTGTGGAAGATTTGAACCGCCGGCCTATTAGTCATTTTCTGGTCTGACCCGATTGTAGTTTTCTCATGACTCAGAAAGAGAAAGCAGAACCAATATTAATAATAATAATAATAATAAAAAGTGATCTAACGCCACCTCAACAAAGCATGACAAACTTAAAGGTGCTTTTGGGTCACATGATAAGTGCATGTTATCATGCGGGCCTTTTCATTTTGAATCAAAGGCACATTCTAAAAATACCATTTATACAATACCAATAGCTGAGCTGTGCAGCTAGTTGAGGTCATGGTTTATGTTTGTTAATTTTTACCCGTGCGCTTCCTAGACTGTGTAAGCAGTAGAAGTGATTTTCAATGTTTTGTAATGTAAGGGTTTACTGATAAACAAATGAGCACCAAAGCATAAGATCGTTGGACTCATCGCGAGCCGCATTTGAGCTTATAAAGGTTCGCACGTTTGACATCATCAATCATCATCATCGCCCTTTCACCCTACTCTACAGGGTATAGGCCACCAACGACAGCCTTCCATTTGTCTCTATCCTGGGCGATCCTTGACAACTCATTCCATGTGTAGCCACGCTCTTCATATCCTCCTCCATGCCTCTCCGCCATGTTTGACATGCCTGATCTAAATTGATTTTGAGCAAATTGAGTTTTTAACTTTCCCTTAGATTTAAATAGCAGGCAAAAGTGAAAAGACCTGAAATATTTCTTAATTTAATCTCTTCCCAGGGTGGTCAGATCTTTGGTTCACTGAAAGACTGGAAGGTCCTCTGTACGAGCTCATGATATTATCTCAGTTTCCGACAAAGGTGGTTCGAGTTTGAGTTTTGAGTTCGGAGAAGCCACGTCGCCACGATAACGGTCACATTGTGCTCGGAAAAAAGCAAGACGATAGACGGAATACAAAACAACGATGGGATAGCCGGAGATATGACCTGGAGGCGCCCACCAAACACCCACAGTGACAAAAGTGGAATTAGACTACTACTCTATTCATGGGTTCAACACTGAGTTTTAAGGACTTTAAGTAAGGACTTTTAAGGACCTGTGCCAACCCTGGATAATGGGCCTTCCATTAAAAATTTAACAATAGAACTTACTGCATATCATCACAAGTACATTATCCAAATATCACAGGGGTCACTTACGATTTATCCACTACTATTGTTGTTATTGCATCCTAAAGTATACACGATATACGTGTTGAAAAGGGCCCGATTGACCCGAACGCCGAGGTTATCGGCAACACGCGAACGATCGGCTGACTGGCCGCTGGCTATCCCCGCACGGGGCGTTACGTGGGTGAGTTCACTCAACGTGAGACGCACAGAATAACTACAATACAGAAGTACAATCGGGCACTTCGGTTGGTTCCGCCGATGCTCGGGCCGCCATTTTTTTGGCTCGTTAACAACAGTAAACAGTAAACATGGCGTCTACAAGCAAGTCAACAGCTGGTGCAATGTATTGTTGTGCGATAAATTGTTCAAACAACACTTCGAAATCAATCGACCCCCGCACACAGAAGCCGATGAGGTTTCACAGATTTCCAGATCCTAACAAAGAAAAAGAAAGGTAAGATCTACTGTCCCCACCGATCCCAAACCCAGACTCAGATATAATAGTGGATAGATAGAAGAGAATGAGTCACTCAATGACAATGAGTATGAGAAGCGTCCCGAAACAAAGTACACTGCACTCACAGTAGTCACAGTACACACTTTTACTGACTACTGTGTTGTTGTGTGTAGTGACAGTCCTTTGGGACGGTTCTTTAATATTGCCAATTCATTTTCTTAACTAGATCTGCAGCTAAAAGTGAACTACACACGTTTACTGACTACTGTGTTGTTGTGTGTAGTGACAGTCCTTTGGGACGGTTCTCTAATATTGCCAATTCATTTTCTTAACTAGATCTGCAGCTAAAAGTGAACTACACACGTTTACTGACTACTGTGTTGTTGTGTGTAGTGACAGTCCTTTGGGACGGTTCTCTAATATTGCCAATTCATTTTCTTAACTAGATCTGCAGCTAAAAGTGAAAGTTAAAAGGAAGGTTGATATGACAGGATAAGCCGTAGGGTATCTAGGCCCGCAGGCTACGACGAAATGAAGTGCTGCATACTAGATTTCTATACACATGTATTACTACTACTTTATTAGTCTAGAAAGGGGATATATCTAACTGTATACATAATTAATTGTATAATGGTTGATGAGAGAGAGAGAGAGAGAGAGAGAGAGAGAGAGAGAGAGAGAGAGAGACCGAGACACAGAGAGAGAGAGAGACAGAGATGAAGATTACTGTTATGTTCTGCTTATTATAATATTATGCCATGTATTCCACAGTATGTTACTGATCATTATTTTTTATTGTGGTTTACAAATCTCTTTTTTTCTTACTTTAACAATTTTTTTTTCTTTTCTTTTTCTTCCTTGTGGGATGATGAAGCCCCCCCAGAAATAAATTAAATTGAATTGTATTGCCCGAATTATATTATTTAATGTTATTACTTGTAATAAATTATGGAGCTCATAACAACAATGTTTTGTTATATTCATTATTGTTGTTGTAGTTTTGTGTTAAATTATGTGTTTGTATTGTGTTTTTACGGTCATTGATGGTGGTAGTGGTGGTAGCTGATGATGATGATGATGGTGAAGATGATGATACAGTTGTAGTTAATGTTGGTGATGGCGGTGGTGAGGATGATGATAATTGTTTGTTTTTGTTTTTATTACAGTTACTGCGTTTGCCAGTGTTGTTACTGTCTCTTTCATTCTTCAATGTCAATATCACTTTTCTGTCAACTCTTTTTGTAATTCTTGTGGATTGTCTTTACAATCTTTATTGTTCGTGCATCAACAAACTGAACGAATCATTATAGAGATCTATCTATAGTAGATCTAGAATTTTAGTTAGATCAAGCTGGTTATACACATCTGTATAACCAGCTTGATATAAATATAAGATTCTAGATCTAGATCTACTACAGAATAGATAGCCGACCTTGCACTTGCATAGCAGGCAGCATCACTACACTACAGTACTACACTACGCAAGTCTACTATTATAGTCTACAGTATTAGAGATTTCGTTATTATTATGATTCTGAAATCTTTAATGTTGATATTATTCGATCTAATTTGCAAAATCTACCGTACACAGCATGAGGAATTAGCCGCCGGTTCACACTGATAGCCGACCTCGCATACAAAGGCTTAACTAGGTAGCATTGAGTAGCAGCGGGCCAGCGGCAGCGTCCGTGGATACGACGTATCAACCGAACCAATTAAATGGCGGACGTGATTCGTCATTGACCCAGATTTCATGACGTCGCGCAGTGGGAATTATACTTCTGTATTGTAGTTATTCTGTAGTGAGACGAGGGCTAACACTGTCAATGAGGAATCTAAACTCAGAAAGCACTGAGCGCAAAAATTCAATCGCTTTGAGAAGATTTAAGTTTTTCTGCCATGGTAACGTGCGCGGCCAGCATCCCTACGTCAGTCCGACATAGAGCTGGACAGGATTTCCGTAGGGTTCGTAGGTTTATCGGGGGGGGGGGGTGTGGAGGGATCTCCTGCGTCAAACCGACGTCGGCTCGATGTCGTGACCAGTGGATCTACGAAGGAACGATGTTGTTTCTATGTGCAAACTTGGCGACAATCCTAAACGTGGGGTTTCTGCTGGGTACAATAAGGTAGGACAATCTGATTTTCATCCACACTTTTTGATCCGTAGGTGTCACCAGTTTTCATAATTTGGAAGCGGAGGGTAATATTCGATACCTCGGGCTTCCTGAACGGCCCCCGATAGCTAATTAGGCCAATTCTCTACTTCGTACCTCTTTCATTTTCAAATCTTCAGATAAAATAATTGTTTTGTCATTGCTCCGGAAATAAAGACTAATATCTGACCACAGCAAGCGCAGCTACAGTCACTTTAAGAGCCTTTGATAACGAGAAGTCACAGAAAATTCATTTTATTGTAGCTCAACTTAAGGATACCTCTGGTCACAAATCTCTGACTACGATAAGCTCAACATATCCCAGCCCTAATTCTTGTTTGCTCTTCCTCCATTTACTGAAAAACTGGAGCTCTTTTAGTATGTAGGAATGCACAGACTTGTTTAAAATACATTGTGGGACTTATCAAGCTGTTTCACAATTCCGATTTATTCTATCTCCTCATCATAATACTAAGACCCCAAAAGTTTAACGTTGAATTTTTCAGTTGTTGAAAAAAGTGGAGTTGGGACAAACAAAAACTTAGGTCGCGACAGGGTCGTCAACAATCGGCGCTTGGTAAAAACTGTATACCCTTCGTGTCGGCGCATAATATTGGTTGACTTTGCCCGCTGAGCCGACGCACACCAATACTTTTTAACAATTATCGTTATGAGCTCGATAAACAAATTAGCATTTGATTTTTTCTTTTTGTCTTATTTTGTTGTGAGACTCACTAAACATCACCTTGCCAACTGCAAAATATACCAAAATTTCCCCACTCCCTCCTCACTTTAGGGAAGCATCATATTAAGCCAGTTGCCGCGTGCAAAATGTACACCCATGAAGTAATGGCAGAAGCTGACTGTGTCAGACCCTGCTTGGTATGACTAGGTCTTCCTGGATTTACTAAGAAAATATAGGAAATTATGGTATGATTGTACTTCTTGTCTGCCAGCAGCTGATTGTGCCGTTCAGGGCTTAGTATGATATCCCCCTAAGAAACATCGTCTTGCCCTTAAGGGGTATTATTTAAATGCATATTCAAGCAAACATTACTAGACTTTTTAATTACGACATATCTTAGAACAGCTAGGCAAAGTCTTTGAAACTTAGAATGGACCCTAGAAATGAGAAATGAGAAATGAAATAAAACGGATTTGCATAAGGAAGACAAAATAATCATGTAAACCAAAAACCATTGGTATACATTAATGTGATAAAACATCATAAATGCCCTCTGTTTTTCCCTGTAAAATTACGAAACGAAAAGCAGACAAATGTTTGATTCTCTACCGCAGACTAACCGTAGTCGAAAATTGGGATTATTAGAAAATCCACACGGGAGTAACGGAACTATGAACCTCACAGTATTTGCATTCACAGCACAAATGTACTAAAATATCACTTAGAAATGCAAGCGTCAAATGGCAATAGAGTGAGTCCCGAAATACTTCAATTGCACAACACACAACAAACAGATCTATTCTCCCAAACTGCGTTTCAATAATTATATCGGCAGACCTAACACAAACAGCAGCAGCCAACACACCATATACCAGCATAATAATATCTCGCGGGACAATGCTAAATTAATTAGCCTACAATAAATCAATTTTGCCTCCCATTATTGTCATTGCAATGGAGTGTTAAATCTAATGGAAATTTCTGTGATCGAGCGGATTTGAATGACCTAATAAATTCAATACGGAATGGATAAATACTCGGGACAAGTATTATATATCATGGAAGTGTGTCCGTAGGGACACCATTGTCCATAGTGATTTCTTGTCCATGTGGGTCAGAGTTAGGGTCAGGGATAGAGTTAGCATTAGGGTCAGGGTTAATGTTAGGGTCAATCCTAAGGCCAGGGCACCGATGTCCAGGTTGGTGTCCAGAATGGTTGAAATATTGTAGGGGGGGGGGGATCTTTCAGTGGGGTCAGTTGTCCCTGTCGAACCAGATGCATCGCGTGGTTTTTCCAGGCATCATCCAGATATTATCACTACATGTATCCACTAATTTTGTCTGAAAGGGGGCTATAACTCATGCAAAATTTGACCTACCCAGTTTTGGAAAAACGCTTTCATTCATAACAGAACGATAGCACAGAAGGATTCGTATAATACGACACATGAATTATGGATAACTTAACTGTTGAGTTATTCAATATCAGAAAGTGTTACAATTCTTTTGTAGTCACAGTGTATTTCCAATTAGTAAATTAAATAAAGTATTCATACACACCCGTGTTTTGTGGCATCTTGTGAACAAAATGAATAAGAAATAAAATCGACGTGCCATCTCCCTGGCACAGGTTCAAAGATATAACTCAAACAAACCTGTCTTCGTCCATATGAACGCGTTCAGAATGCTAAACTGTCACGGCCTGAAGATTTGTTCTAAAGTGATTTGACATTAAAAATGTGAGCGCTGTCGTACTTAACACGTGAACATATTTATTTGCTCACCTGGCTCAAACGACCACATACACGTGCACACACTTGCATCTAACAATTTTTATCACAACACTGCGCTGTAGGGAGTTGAAATGTGGCAAACAACAACAAACCATTATATTTGTAATTATCTGTACCGCAGGTTCAATGAAGATTCTGTTTCTTTCCTTTGGGACAGTGTTTCTCAACCTCTTTTGTCCCAGACCCCACTTCAAGTTTTAAAAAAACAAAACAAAAACGTGCGCCCATTTATAATCGGACAAAGTTAATTCGTACAGTATATATCTCTATGCTCCGTTCTAAAGTCCAACGCCTCACCAAAAATATTGCTTGCAAGGGGCACCGCAAGCACCGCTTTAGAACAATCGAGACTTTCCTATGTTAATAAACGTTTATTACTATGTGAAACACCTGCTGTCCCCCTTTGAAGTTGTAATACAGAGCAAGAAAACTAATCAATATATATATAATATTATTAAAAGAAAGATAGCAATTATTGTTAGTTTTCGGTCGCAACGAACCCTTCAGGCTAAAAAAAAAACTAAAAAAAAAAAAAAACTAGCAACACAAAACACAATGCATGGACGCTAACTAGCTATGTTTTATGGTTGGCAGCTTCTCTTTCTCTCTCTTTTTCCCGCCATTACACAACAAGGAATCTGATACAGTATCTGAAAACATAGCACGTCAGCTAAGGCAATAGGTTTTCACTGTAAAGACATCATAGAACAAGTCAATACTTTTGAATAGATCAGCTCATTTTTCTCTGATTTACAGTGCACCGAGCTTCGTGAATTACTGTTGAACCAAAGCTTCAATTGGAATGATTTGCGCAGCACACGAAGTCCTGATGCTATAAATATATATACATGCACATTACATACGTAGACACAGTAGAATTTGCATTTCAACATATACATTTTCAGGTCCATCAATTTGCTCATGTTTTCTTCGATTCACGTGTAACTGAGCTATGTGAGTCACATTATCGAAAGCTTCACTTGGAAAGATTCGCGCGCCATTTGAGAATCTAATACATAAACTTAGAGTATGACGTTACATAATTATGTACATTTTAAAATGATGTCGTCGATTCCACACAAAAATATTGCTGGCATTAGTAATAGCAAATCTTACCCACATGTAACACCAACTAACCAACTAATTTGTTTCCAATCAGTTGTATATATTTCAACTTTAAAGCGTACACAGTCCGAAACACTATTTCAACACATGAATTCAAGTTATCAATTCGTTCTTTTTTTTTACGTGTGCGATTCACATAACAATGAGCTTCGTGAGTCGCGCAGAACGAAATCGTACAGTGCTGGAACGGTTAAGTTTTTACCCAAGGACCTTTTGTTTTAAATGGCGCGACCTTAGTTTTTGTTCGTTCTATCTTCATTTTCTGAAAAACTGGACATCTTTTAGTATACGAGAGGTATAACAAATGTACACTTTGATACTAGTTTAAAATGCGTTGTGGCACTTATCAAGCTGTTTCACAGTTCCCATTTATTCTGACTCATCATAATAACTAAAGCCGCAAACGTTCAACTTCGAATTTCCCAGTTGTGCAAAAAGTTGAGTTGGGACAAACAAGAACTCAAGCCGCGATGACACAACCTAGCCTTACATAGGTGGACACAGTCTAAATTGAGTATAACTGGTTAACTTGCTCACGTCTCCTGAGTTCAGCGAAATGAACCTCGTGAGTGGCACTGAAGGAAAGAATCAACTAGAATGGTTAACGCACCATACACGAGGATACCATTCTGCATAAATAGCACTACACATACACACGGACACAGAATAATAACCAGCACGTTGTGCGATCAATGCAAATCACAATAGTCGATCACTCTATCCAGGAAATTAAAAAGATATTCAGCTCACAAAAACCTGGTTTGCGAGTGTACCTAGGCTCTGACGTACTACCACCTGTCCACACAACGAGCGGAAGGCTGAGAGAGATAAATCTCGGATATTTATCCACGGTCACCACCTACTACATACATCCAATGTCCAACTCAACAACAAATCAATGGTATCACATTCCGCTTAGAGTGGTCACCCCCCTCTCTCTCCCATGCCATTTAATACCCTCTAATCCCCAACCATTTGTTTCAAGTCAATCAAGGGTTACTATTCTGTGACCTCTGCTGGAAACGGTCAAGGTTATAGTAGTATGCAAAAGTATAAATTTACGGAGCCTCCCTCCCTCTCTCTCTCTCTCTCTCTCTCTCCCTCTCTCTCTCTCTCTCTCTCTCTCTCTCTCTCTCTCTCCCTCTCTCCCTCTCTCCTCTCTCTGGAGTGAGCACTTATTGAGAAGCATTTAAAAAGAAAAATGTTTTTCGAGGATGGCAGGTGAGCGGATACATGAATATCAGGCGGTAGAGAGAGACTCGTCTATGGCAAACTTAAGAAAAGTCGCACGCTTTCAGCATCTGAGATGTTCACATACAAAGGACAGGAAAAACATGAATGCAGACGTACTTTTTTATACAAGTTGAGGAATGAACGAACGAAGGCATGAATGGGCATACTGTTAATGATGCGTGTGAATCCGTGAACTGAGGGCTACTACTGCCACCTACCAGCCAGCGACCCTAAGGTCTGATGCTTAGAATTTACGCCAAGGTTGCACGTACAAATGACATTTTTCGCACGTAGATCCGTGCTTATGACATCGTGCCGACATCAGTATGGTGCAGGGAATCCGCCTCTGGAATAACCCTACCAACCGTACAGAAATCCTGTACAAATCTGTATCGGACCTACACAGAGATGCTGGCTGCGATGCCACAAATGTGTGTCTACTGAACTAGGAGAGGGCACAAATTTGATATGGGTCGTATACTTAATAACAGCTCGTGCTGAGCTTCAGGAACTTCCACGACAAAGAAGTGATTTTTAACTGCTAGATGACCCAAGAAACGGGTGACCATTGAAAGTGTCAATGAGTTAGCCGACAGTCATACAATTACTGATCACAGAGGGAATCGAATTTCAATCCAATGATGATTCCATTCATTCGATGACGAAATAATCCCACTCATCGGAATCGATATTGTAGGTTTTACGGCTTGGCGCAATCTGGGGGGGGGGGGGGGGATACGGAAACGGCAACGTCAAAAATCCATCGAATAGTAAAATGAAAGAGTGTTTCCATGTGTACGGAAACGGCGTTCCAATGCACATGAAAACATTTCTTCTATTTCACTACTTAAAGGGTTTCTGACGTTTCCATTGCCGTTTCCGTACACATGAAAACCCACCTTGAGGTTGTGTTTTCTACTGTCTTATTTATTGTCTTAGTTACTTTAATCAGTGTTACATTGAAAAGATCAGCCATAAAATACTGTGTTTCAGTTCGTTTAAATTTTACATTAGTCTCAGGCGCTTGAGGTCAATTTTAACTCTATCTATCTATCTATCTATCTATCTATCTATCTATCTATCTATCTATCTATCTATCTATCTATCTATCTATCTATCTATCTATCTATCTATCTATCTATCCGTCCGTCCGTCCGTCCGTCCGTCCGTCCGTCCGTCCATCCATACATCCATCCATCCATCCATCCATCCATCCATCCATCCATCTATCTATCTATCTATCTATCTATCTATCTATCTACCTATCTATCATGAAACTATTTTGTCCGTCCGCCAGTCTGTCTTTCTGTGTGCAACACTAAATACAAAAATTACACCTGTTGATCCATGACAAAATCCAGCAAAAATGTGCTGAACCTTCCCGCTAAATACCAGCCATATTCTCGACAGATTAGCCGTTTTTGTGGCTCTAGTAAACCAACTAACAGCACCAACATGACCTAGCACCATATTCCAGGACAATGACTACACTCATTATATACAACAATGTCCCTACTCGTCATGCTGTCCTCGTCAAATTAAGCCGTTAAATTGTATTTAATATTTTCCACTGGCTGACTGGCACTTGCATTAACCTTTTGGCCTCGTGTGTTTACATTGCTATTGTAGACCGAGAGTATTATGATTATAGAGGAAAATGTGTTAATTGGCACTCCAGCCGTGCCGGACAATATTGTGTAGGCGCGCGACATCTGCGAACGAGATTTTAAATCCCCTTAAGCACGCACAGTAAAAACGAGTTGACACAGAATTTTGAGGTCGTTTGAGTTTGGAATGGCGTGACGGTCTGAGGGGCTGCTAAAGTTATTGCTTTTGACACTCATCACCCTAAATATCAAATGTACATAATTTTTATACGTCTTACACCCCCACCCCTCCCTCTCCCTTTTTATCCAGCCCAAGCCAACATCCCCACGTCATCCAACGTAGATTTTGAAGGGATTGGTAGGATCCCCTAGGAGCAGATTTCCTACATCAAATTGACGTCGGCTTTATATCAGAACCAGTGGATCTAGGTAGGAACGATGTCAGTCCTACGTGCCTGTCTTCCCTGGCTGGCTGGGGTGGTTTTCATTTTTGATATAGTTATTGTACCCCAGAGTCCCCTGGAAAATAGATTAATTGTCTGAAAACTTGAGACGATTGGTTACTTTACGTTAGAATTGGCAATGTAGTGCTATTTTTGAATCCTATGCAGTTTATGTCCGTCTTTTGCTGGCAATTGGCACTGAAAATTCTGAACGAACATGCATGTTTTCATTTAATTTGATTTCCCTCGGATTTAGGGTAAATTTGACGCTATAAAGTTTGTTGTTTTTTTTTGTTATTTTCCAATCTTTTAAAACCTAGTATGCTTTTCTTTCATGATTCAGAGTTTTATTCTCTCTCTCCCCCCCCCCCCCCCTCTAAAAAAAAAAAGAAAATTCCGGCAGTTAATTTTTCACCAAAAACACTGACAGGGCCAACCGGGGTCAGTCGCATTAAGCAACAGAGACGGAACTAAATAGAATAATAGAAATTATTATGTACAATCTGGAGTTAAAAAAAATAATACACAAAAAGAGAGGCAAAAGATAGATAGATATAATTGGTGTACACTTTGTTTAGTTGAAATATGACAGTGTTAATAAAATGATATTGTGGCGAAGTAACTTTTGGCCCACACTCTATATTTATCTATCTGTCCACCCATCCATCCATCCATGCATCCAGCCATCCATCCACCCGACTATCTATCTATCTATCTATCTATCTATCTATCTATCTATCTATCTATCTATCTATCTATCTATCTATCTATCTGTCTGTCTGTCTGTCTGTCTGTCTGTCTGTCTGTCTGCCTGTCTGTCTGTCTGCCTGTCTGTCTGTCTGCCTGTTGTCTGTCTGTCTGTCTGTCTGTCCGTCTCTCTTTCTATCTATTTATCTATCTATCTATCTATCTATCTGTCTATCTATCTATCTATCGATAGAGTTAAGCGCTCTATCTATCTATCTATCTATCTATCTATCTATCTATCTATCTATCTATCTATCTATCTATCTATCTATCTATCTATCTATCTGTCTGTCTGTCTGTCTGTCTGTCTGTCTGCCTGTTGTCTGTCTGTCTGTCTGTCTGTCTGTCTGTCCGTCTCTCTCTCTCTCTCTCTCTCTATCTATCTATCTATCTATCTATCTATCTATCTATCTATCTATCTACAAGATGCTATATTGCTTGGCTTTGTTCGTTTATGTAATTATTCATTTATTTGTTTAGTGCCGAAACAAATCCAACGTGAGAGCTTAGGATCCACAACCATCTTTTGCTGTCCTAGTCCATTCACCAAGGGTTAATAGGTACAATCAGAATCAGAATTCCTAAACTCAGGGCGGGGACTAGACGAGAGCAGTCTTATCTAGTTCTCTCAGGACAGAAACCTGCTATGAGTCAGTCGAATTTGTATTCAGAGCTCTCATCAATATTTACTGTGACAAGGGCGATAACAGTGAAAAATGTATTTTTGTTCTGTTATCACTGATTGTCTGTCTGTCTGTATATTTGTCTGACTGCCTATCTATCTATCTATCTATCTGTCTGTCTGTCTGTCTGTCTGTCTGATTGTGTGTGTGTCTATCCGTCTGTCAGTCTGTTTGCCTATCCATCCATCGGTCTATCCATCCATCTATCTGTCTGTCTACCTATCTGTCTGTCTGTCAATCTACTTATTTAGATATCAATCGAAATGTAAAAAAAAGGAGGAAATTTGTACTTTGCAAAATTGTACTTTAGCAATAAGTAATAAATAAATAGATAGATAAATAATAAATGAATAAATAAATAAATCTGTTAAAAAATTAAAAAATAGATAAGTAAATAAATAAATAAGTAAGTAAGTCAATTCGAATGAAAACGATAAAATAATGCAAAATGCAGATTGCAAGCCTCCGGCCCCTGGGACCTTTATCACGGTTAACTCCTACTTCAACTGTACCGCCTTCCCTTTTTAAAAAAATGTGTTCATTGTCATATTGTTATACAGTATTATGACCTCATTTCAAGTGTTGTAAACAGAGGAGATACAATAAAGCAGTCATGGCGGGGTGGGAGTGGGGGGGGGGGGGGGCTGAGTTTGAGTTTGAGTTTGTGGTTTTATGGAGCGTCGGCTCGATAACAGCCATTCTGCACATTTCATAGTTTTTGGGTACTCTAGTCATGTCTGATGTTCAGAGCTTGATGAATACAAATTTCACGCAAAAAAATTTTTCAATTGGTTTCGTATAAAAATTGCTCACAGTGGTAGTTTTCAAAAAAATTAATTTGTATAGATCCAGAAGAAACTGAAGACCTCAGTTCTGACCAAAATCACCTTTGGCCGATAAAAGTGTCGTTCCCCCCCCCTCCCCCCCCCCCAATTCGGACCGTGCGACTTAATTACCGATCTGAGAAATTGTGTCATATATTTAAACAAACATACAAACATAAACATGTAATAACCTTCACTTGTATAGAACCTCTGTCCATCCTTTCTGAATCCATTGATTAGGGGTGACTTGTCCATCTTTGATACCATGTTTGGTGTAGAAAATTCCGTATGAGACTGGGTCCACAGAATTACGTCAGATGTAATCACAGAATGTTTTGCCATCCACAGATGCCAGGACTTCAGCGTTAATTTTCAAACGTATTTTGTATGGCACACCACAGAAACAAAGTGTTCCAGTAATCACAGTTCAAAATCCAGTATCCACAGAGTGAGTTCAGCTGCTGAACACGAGCTGAAATCTTGTTTATCTTTAGATTTTTAAAGTGAAAACACAAGTTCAAAATTTTAAAGCTCTCTAGCCTTTAGGAGAAATTGATCCAAATGTTTTGGTTGCTGTTCCATAAAATCTCTCTAGGGATAAAATTCTGTCTGTCACATTTAGAAATACAAAACTGCGGCAAAAAGATAAAATTGTATTCCATAGAAAACATCAAAACATGTTCAGAAATTATTCTTGTGACAACTTTTACTGTTTTTTATTTTTTCAAAACTACACTAGAAGAACATTTCACCTGAGATCTATAAACTAGAAATGCGATCTGACATACAAATTAAATATTCTTCTACATTAAGTATTCAGATAAAGATTCACAGAATTCTTGAAACTTTGACCCAAGACAGAATCCAAGAATAGGCAAACAAAAGCGGCGTCCATACTAACAAGCACTACTATCAGACATTAACCAAAGACAACAGTGGGATGTCTCCGATTCGACGCCATGAACATTGTGATGCTGGGGCCAGTTTCTTTAAATTTCGCCGTTGTTGTTTTTTTTTAATAGGCCCAAGTAACACAATGCAGAACGTACCCTTAGTTCTTTTTTTAAATTTTTTATTGTTTGTTCCAACTCCACTTTTTGCACAACTGAGAAATTCGACGTTAATCGTTTGCGGCTTGAGTACTGTGATAAGGAGTTAGAATAAATCGGAACTATGACACAGCTTGATAAGTACCACAACGCACTTTAAACAAGTGTCAAAGAGTGCTTTTTTACGCCTTACAAACTGAAAGATCCCTCTGCTTTTTAGAAAAGGGAGATAAAGACAAAAACAAGACCGACGGCCGCGAGAATTATCCAGCCTGTTGCTAAGTTAACTCCTGTAAAGTACACGTTTTAGTTCCTTTGAACTTTCAGTAGTTTCTCTAACACTAAATATAAGGGTGCAAAGAATACGCACCGAAATGACACACAGGTCAACGGAATCAACTGATAAAAACAAGTTGAACTACTAAACCGTGCAACTAGACATACAACCAGTACATTTCACAGCGCTGGCGAAATAACGAATCTTCAGCAGAGATTATTGCAATAATATTAATAAAGTATTATTGTTTTAGACGTTCAAACAAACAAAACAACGACAACAACGCATAAATACACACATTCTAGACAAACACACACATGAATGTTGTCAAAATAGCGAATCACTGGCTGCAAAATCAGATTTTGGAATAAACATGAGAAGACAAAAAGAAAATCTTTACAAACGTTACACAAAAATTCACAACGCTGGCAAAATAACAACGTATTAGTTTCAACCACTGATCCTGGAATTATATTACCTAACTCTGGCCACGAATATTCTAACATTGTACAATCCTTTCATTGTTGGTGTAATAACAACTATCTTCTACTGAATGTTAAGAAAACAAAAGAGCTTGTTTTTGACTTTAGGAAAAATAACAACGATCCTGTTTGCCCTCTTACTATCAACAATGAAGAGGTTGAAATTGTCACAGGGGCCAAATATCTTGGCATTACTATTGATTCATTGCTTAACTGGCATGCGCATGTAACATATGTATACAAGAAAGCCAACCAGCGCATGTTTTTCCTCAGAAAGCTCCGCTTTTTAAAAGTTAGCAAAAGCATTCTGAAAATATTTTACACCATGGCTATTCAGAGCGTTTTGATGTATGGAGTTGTCTATTGGGGAGGAAACATCTTACAAAAAGATAAAAATAAGATCAATAATTTAATTAAAAAAGCATCCAAAATTTGTATCTGTGATCTGCCATATTTTGATGAGCTGTACACTGGTGCTTGTATTAAAAAAGCTAATATTATTATAAATGACCCCCAACATCCCCTGAACAAGGAATATATAAGATCTGTAAGAAGTTTAAGGCTGTTGTCAAAGAAAACTAAAACTGGGCGCTACTTTAAATCGTTTATTCCATCATCAACTAGGATGTTACAATAATGTCGTCATCTTGATCGTAATCTGTGCACAGTTGAATTATGTCCTGCGTGTCAGGTCAATGTGTTTTAGTTAGGGAAGCATATTGTGTGCACTGTTAATTTTGTTAATTTAGTTAATTTATCAGTGTGTGTGTATATATGTGTGTGTGCGCGCTATGTATCATACTTTCTGCTTCTGTAACTGTATTGTTATGTATTCAATGATCAAAACAAATTTCCTTGTACAAGGACGAATAAAATGTATCTTATCTTATCTTATCTTATCTTATGTGTCAATAAAAAAAAAAAAAAACTTTACGAAACTCATCCTCTACTTCACAACGCCGACAAGTCAACGAATCATTAATTTCAGTAACCGATCTCGCCACTAACATTTCGTCCCTTTAAAATGACACGATTCTATCTCCACTTTTTGGCTGAACTGAGGTACATATCAAACAATACTTCAACCGGTCTTCTCTGTTGTATGTCAAAGCATCAAACAGATTCGGTGTATAATTTGTAAGCATTAATTAAAACGAAAAAAACAAACTCGTACCTCTAAAGCTATGAGCACATGAAACTTCAATCACCATTTTCTCAAAAACTGATGGAAGGCAGTTAGAATCTTGTCATTTTAAGGGTACGACTTGTGAAATTCAAAGAAAGAAAAGATAAACTTTACTAACAATAACCGGTATCAATAATTCCCCTCTTGGTTCGCCCGACGCGATCAGATACACTAAGAAACACACACGGACTGTCGCCAACCACATAATATTAAATTTTTGTAGTTTGCTGTCGCAAAGTATAAAGACGTCATAGCAGTATGAAAAGTGACGCAAAGTTACAGTTTCACGGTCATGTGCAAATTAAATCAACTTAGTTACTGCGTGACAGCAGAAGAATGAAGGTCGCACATTTTTAAGCCATTAAGTTCAGTCATAAAGCAATCGTAAGCCAGGTTGACTTAAAGGCTATCAGATGTTCAGATCTGGGTACAATTAGCATTATTTTGATCTAGTTCCGTGCTGAATTCATGATAAAGTGACACATTTCCGTGGTAACCGCACGCCAGGGGGGCCAGACCGGTGGGTGGGTGGGGGGGGGGGCAGGTGGGCCAATAATGGCACTGCCCTTCGAGTTCGAGAGGGCGTACTCTTTCCTCCTGGTAGAGGCAAAGAGGGCACTTCTTTTGGTAAAGAATGTTGATATTGTAAAGAAAGTCAAGGGGGGAACCCTTTAACACAAAGTATTACAGTTTTTAAAATCATTCATAAAAGATTAATGCAGTTGATAAATAAATGCGGATACGGTAATTGGAACCGGCGTACGTTCCAGAATAATTATATAGGACGGTGGTATTTTACATAGAAAGCTATAGGGGACGGGATTGAATGACACAGTTACTATGTTTAGATTTACCTCATGGGACATTCGAACTGTTCAACGCGGCGGTTAAGCACAGTTATGGACTGTGCACACTTTTCATGTGCAGTTGATCTATGTGCCTCGAATCGCCCTTACAAAGTCCATAACAACTGTGCTTAACCACCGCGTTGAACCGTTTTACCAATTTTACAAAAACAGAATTACGAAAATATTGATAAGCAGTTTGAAATAGGGGGCATAGGCCTTTCCCATCTGACCTGGGCCTATTCCCAGTTTCGCATGGTCCTGCATCACGCCCGAGTCAATTCATCATGACCGACATTTGCGGGATATTAACCCTCTTACGCCCAGATAAAGATCAACATGCCCATACTTTTTAACATTGAAGGGGTTACAATTACAGGGGATCTGAGTGCCATTTCACTGCTTTTGAGAAAAACAAAAAAGGAAAAAGGAAAAATCATCATTTCAATAATTATAAACTAATCGAATTTCACATTTTAGTGATTTATTGGAAGGGTTGATGTCAAACGTTTATTAATTTTGACTGGTTTATACTGAAAAGATTTTTTTTTCTCTCTCAAAAGTAGTCAAATGGTACTTAGATCCCTTCCAATTCTACCCCCCCCCCCTCCCCAATTGATTTTGAAGCAGTTAAATTAAAGAAGTTCTCAAACATAATTATAAATATTAATGACGAAAAGTCATTCACTGATAAATTAGGAAATGTTCCAAATTATTGCAGAACACTGAACACCGGGTCATGTCCCTCAAATTTTAATAAATATGGATGACTTGGCAGCGGAGAATTTAAAAAAAATTATATTAAAAGAACGAAATGATTATTAGTACCAGATGAACAAATGAATTTTATTTGCATGGTAAATTGTTAAAAAACTTATTGGATTGGTCTTAAAACACAGAGTTTGCCGGTTTGGACACAAACACGGTTGTGTTTGCTAAATGGGCACAATAATGTTTCAGAAATTGGCCTCAGATCTGGTCACAGAGAATCGGTGTATTTAGCCTCGAATAATCACTAGCAAAATGATGACTATATTTTTCTCCTCTCTCTCTCTTTCTCTATCTCTCCCCTCTTTTTCTCTCCCCCCCCCCTCTCTCCCTCTCTCTCGCTCTCCTCCCCCCGCTCCTTCACCCTTTCTTACACACAAGGAAAAGATAGATAGCTAGATAGATAGACAGACAGACAAATATTCAGACAGACACACATCGGACACAGACAGATAGACAGACACAATTAGATAATATAGATTGATAGATAGACAGACAAACAGATAGACTGTCACGGACAGATAGATAGATAGATAGATAGATAGATAGATAGATAGATAGGGCCTAACTTTGTGCTAACATAACTCCCACATTGTAACCCTCGCACCCCCCCCCCCTCCTCCCACCGACGTATTTGATATCTGCTTATCTCATACAACTTCATCCACTAACCCAAATGCATAGGCGTATCTGGTTACCTTGATATTAAACACCACTGCAGTGTAATCGTACTACTAAGCGATGAAACAGCATTCACAGAAAGAAAGAAAGAAAGAAAGAACAACAAACAAGAAAGAGAGAGATAATCAAGAACAGGGGGCCAACAGCACTATGCTGAGGCCCCCGAGAAACAAAAGAACTCAACTCGGCCTATTGTGCTGGTGTGAAACAAAATCTATACAGTATTCGTCCACTTCTTTGGGATTGGACTAGCTGATGGAACAAGGGGTGGGAGCAATAATTTAGAATTATGTTACTTTCTGTTTGCACGAATGCATAAATAACTCATCAAAGTCCACGTATTCACTGTTAGTTAGATACCAAGCTTTTTTTTTTGATAATAGAGTTGTTAATTTTGTTCTTGTCGTACTCCTTTGCATTTCCTCCCCAGGCTGTAACAGGGTTAAACCTGACATAACACGCGCCAGCCCCGCATGGTACAGGAGCCTGAAACAGAATGAGACTTTTCAATTTGCCACGCTACAGGTGAACAGTGAATATGGGGAAGAATCCTTAATTAAAATTTGCGATGAGACAGCACTGTATACGTTATCCTTTTTGTACTGATTTTTATATTGTGAAATACTTAACAGTTAGAATGTAACAGATGAACAAAATATGGTCGGATGTTTGCCATATTGTTGTACGTGCAGTTTTGCCTTTCCGAGAAAATGAGGATTGAAGTTTAGTACGGGAAAAGAGCTAACACGCACACACCATTACATCACAAACACATATCTCGAAAAATTTTTAACCGATTGGAATGCCACTTAATATAATGAAATTAGGAGTGAGAGAACCACTTTCATGACAAAGCTTCAAAATCGGCAAAATGTCGCATACAATAGTTTTATGGCAAATACCCGTCGATATAGGCTCACGGTGGTCTAGAGGCAAAGTGCTCGCCTCTCGTGCCGAAGGCACCGGGTTCGAATCCCGGTCGTTGGAATTTGGGACTTTTTCTCATATTTTCCTGTCCCTGGTCCTATGGGAGGTAGGATTGAGCACCTAGTCTTCTCGGATAAGGACGAAAACCTCGGAGGGCCCATGTGCATGTTACACAGGTTAAAGATACGGTGGCAGTTGGAAATCGAAAAGAGCAGGCCGAAAGATCACTGCCCGGGCAAAATTAAATAAAATGTATCCTTCCACTCCCTCCCCCCCACCCCCCTCCCCCCACCCCCCAAAAAAACCCAACAAAACCAACCGACCGGCGCTGCGCTGCGACGACGACGTGTCTGCTCCAGTTGTAACTGGGCTGCAATGACACGAAAATATGAGAAAAATCCCAAAGTTCCAACATGCCTGCACCGGCCGGGTTTTGAACCCGGGACCCTTGGCATGAGAGGCGAGCACCTTGCCTCTAGATCACCTTGCCCCTAGTTATTCCCCTGTGGATACCGCGATTTTTGGATTCGTGAGTGCTTCTGATATTATGATCTCCTTCTGTCCTATCCTCTGTTATAATCTACAGTTGCGTGCAGAGATTTTGGTGATTGCCTGTGGCCAACTCTTTGATTGTAAGCCCCAAGAGGCAGATATAAGGTCTAGACACTCTTTGATTGGACGCCCACCTGAATGGATGCCCTGAAGCTATCGCTCCTCTGCCCCCCTCCCCCCCTTTCTGCACGCCACTGGTCAATCCTCTAGCTTTTTGCTACCATAATTATTGTGACCCTTATAGTGTCAACGTGCTTTCTCCACACCGAAACCCACGATTTGGGGGAATGTTGAAAATCTGCACACACACACACACATACACACACACACACACGCACGCACGCACACACGCACGCACGTACGCACACACACACACACACACACACAAATCTCCTAAACCCACAGTATGACAAGTGGTATCAGTGTACAGGATAGTGTCAGTAGAAGGCAGGGATATAACAATGTTTTGTACGCAAACATGCGTTGTACCCGAGACACTGGATAAATTTTGCCAAATTCCGTCCGTTGATTTGCGAGAGTATCATCCATGTCAACAATGCAACAATTCGGACCAGTTCCCTTCATAATTGAACGAAAAAGACTTAGTACCACAGGGCTCTGAAGGTAGTACTCGCCGTGTTTATACGCGCGCAAGTTGTGGACATGTAGTGAAAGAAGGAATGGTCCGTCTCGGTATTCTGTGTGTTAGGTTGTACAGTGGGTAACGCGAAACGTGGCAAACTCAGAGTTTGAGCGCCATGGCTTGAAAGGTTGTGCGAAAATTCATTCATCTGTAGTACACGGCGTATCCAATCGTTCGTAAAGGTCACAGGCTAAGGGATTTAGATAATGGCACGAGATAATGTGAAAAGACAGATATTAATGTGTCAAGTTTTTTTGTTTTTTTTGAGCTCAGTGACCGGTGTGTGCAGCAAATTTTCAATCAACTTCAGACACCGACCCGCAGGCAACAGGTTGCAGATATCTGCAAAATAGGGTCAATGTCATTCTCACTGTCTCGTTTATGACAATCACATCTGTGGAGGTTCATTACTAACACAGTTGTTTTCACGGTGAAGTAATTAATTTTTAGATACAAGATATTATCTTCATCAGCCCACATGGAATAATTGGAATACAGAGACATTTTATGCACTTTACCGTTTTAGCAAATACTGTTAAAACACTAAGACTATTTCATTCTTACTATGATAACTAATTTGTCTCTTATGTTTTGATGTCCATTTTTAATTATTCAATTTTTAATTTTTGTCACAAATCCCAGACTGGGAGATGTAATAAGTTATGACAGGACAACAATCACGAACGAACAAGTTTAACACTTAACAGAACAACCCATCAGACTCACACATTTATTAAGCATAATTATACAGATAATAGCGCAATTACATACATTATATTATTGAACTTAACTGCCGTACAACGGCCTTACTCTCACATGCACTCTTCCTCGGATCCACGATCCGGTAGTTACTTCCTAAAGGCACTTCGGCCTCAGCCTCTCCCCTCAGGGTCTTAATAGTACCTTAATGATTCACTGGCACCGCAGTCTCTCAATATCACCTTCCTATTGTCATACACCTTATCAGTTCACTAGCCCATCAACATGGCAATAATACAGTATCAGTTCACTAGCCCATCAACATGGCAATAATACAGTATCAGTTCACTAGCCCATCAACATGGCAATAATATAGTATCAGTTCACTAGCCCATCAACATGGCAATAATACAGTATCAGTTCACTAGCCCATCAACATGGCAATAATATAGTATCAGTTCACTAGCCCATCAACATGGCAATAATACAGTATCAGTTCACTAGCCCCTCAACATGGCAATAATATATTATCCCATTCACTCTCATATCTACGTCCCTGTCCGTGGCCTGACTGCCACGACTTTATGTGCCTCTACTGTCCTGCACCGACAGCCTCACTTTTGGCCTATGTATGGCCTCCGGCCCTATGCTGGCCTATCCCCTGTGCTCATCGAGGTGGCTCTTCGGCCCGTCCCCGACACCTACAAGAATAACATTACATTGGTATAACACCCTTCCATTTCTATTCACTCCACCTCTCCTTACAACTCATGAAGTGTACACACAATAGTTCACCTTTCACTCACCACACATCTTACGGTAACACACCTCCATCGGAGTACACAATACTCACTCGTGCTACAACTCCATGAACTCACTTTCATCTATCGCTCATGGCGCACATTGCTATATCCAATATCAAGGACTTCCACATTCCTCACATATACTTATTTACATCATGGTAATAGACGAATATCATATAATACATCAATCATAATAATCAATCAACGTTCTACCTACCAGTCATCACTGGAAAAACACTCATCCGTCTTCCGACTGCTCCCCTTATGTTCGCCCGCTGGCTCTTACTAGCGTCCGTTCAGTAGGACCTTCTAACTTGCAGTGATAGTAATACAGCGCTTTCGCCTCATTCAGACCCTCACCACTCATAACATGCACGCTTTTCTTACTTGTCTACGTGCGTTAATTTTACTCTCCTCCTTTCCCCCCGTAATTATTAACTATCGCTCACTCCACTCGTGACAATTTTTACATCCACTGTCTCTTGCTGAATATCCTGAATATCATCAAGAAAATATACAACATGACAGACTCGGCAATTTTCAGTCTTAACCATCTATACTCAAACGCTTGTGGGAAGAAATTCATGTCAATCTTAAAATAATGACAGCCACCCATCCCGTTTCATCAAATTTCTAGATCACCTAAGAGCAACAGAATAATACACATGAAAACAAAAAGAGAAGGATATAGAAGATCGTATTTGATCTCGAGGGGGGGGGGGGGGGGGAGAGGGGTGAGACAGAGAGGAAAAAAAAAGACCGGGGGAGAGAAAAAGGTTGAGAACCACGGGGTTAAGTGATACTACAATGAGGTGTCGAAATGCCACAGAGGCATAAATACCTCGCGTCATTTGAAAGTGTTCTCTTCCTCTGTTTGTGAGAGACTGACCATTTACTAGTCGGTAGACGAATGTCCAACCTTATTACAACAGTGAGAGAACAGACAGACAAAGTTCAATTTGGCATGTCATTATGGCCGTGTCTGAAAATTGCCGGTGGCGTGCTGGGGGACTGGATATAGGCGAGGACCGGTACAGAGACCCTAGTTCATGACAGGGACACGATATTTTTCAGTTTTGACCATTTGTACTCAAATGCTTATGTGACGAAATCGACATCCATCTCAAATGAGAGTCAATACCCCTTGCTTCATCAAATGTCTAGATTATCCAGGAGCAATCGAAGAGTAATTATCAAAGCAAACAGAAAGACTGAGATCATTGAGAAAGAAAAAAAAAAAGACATGGTTAGTTTCAATAGGACCGTGACTAAAGTACGTACACTCGATTTTAGCCTTTTTTAACCTCAACTTCCCACCATGTACGCTTTTCATAGACTTGGTTTAAACTCCCCATTCCCACGATGCAATGAAACGCAAACTAAAAGAAAAGACAGAAAATGGCCGATATTTCGGCAACAGCCTTTTTCAAGGAAAAAAACAACGAAAAAAGAACAACAGAAAAAAAAATATGCAAAAATTGAACAGATAAAACAATCGAACAATAAAAGATTTGAATAGGAAATGTGTAGAATCGAAACAGAATATTTCTTCTTAACTGAGAGTTCGGCTTGGACAGCAGCACAGAAGCACGTCTGCCAATGTGTGGAGGCTCGAAGTGACGCATTAGCGTTTAGTAGTGTATAGGTAGAATGCGCATGACGCCACAGAGTTTTTGTTTTGTACTTCCGCCAAACAAGATGGCCGGTGGATCAGCTGATGAGTGTAACTTCGAGATGTGTCTAAGCAGTTAAAATGCCTGCTGGTTGCATTGCAGTTGACTGTTGTGACAGGGGTGGAAAGGATGTATCCAAACTGGTCCGATTCCCTACTCTCCGTGTAAACAAGAGAAAGGAAGTGAAAGAATTGACTGAATCTCTCCCATGTGCGTATACACACGTGTCATTGTTTAAAGTAGTGAACTCGCCGCCGATTGGCTCGCGACGCTTTAAGTGGGTCCGGACAGACAAGATGGTGGATATGCGCATTCTACCTATATCTGTGCGCATTAGTTACATTTTTTTCTTTTTGCCCATTTTTTATTTCGCCTAGAGCCTCGCTGCGACCCCACAGTTTTTCTGTGGTTTTTATGATATTTCGTAAATGTTTTAAGTGGCATCTTGCACGGACTGTTTATTTGACTGTTGCATTAGATACATAGCTTCCCAGTGGGCAACCTAAGGAAATACCACGAGTAGGATTGACGTCAAGTTTGCTCATAGGAATGACATCATTCCTACGTAGATCTGCTGGTTATGACGATGCGCCAACGCTGATCTAATGTAGGGAATCCGCTCTTATAATAATTCTACCATTCCCGAGGAAATCCTATGCAAATTTACGTCCGATTGACGTAGAGATACTGTCACGGCTAATTCCGAGTTCTCTAGCCTCCAACACATTTTTATTGTAAAAAAAAAAAAGAATAATAAAATCAGTTTTTTGTTTATTTATTACCATAATTGAAAAAAGTATGCACACACACGCACACACTAGAGTTTCCCCCACCCAATCCCCTTGTACAATTTTCATACGGTAGGAGCAAGCCCCCTTCCTGCTCCCCTCCAAAAGTACGCACTTTACGACTTGCCCCTAAACTGCCCTGGAAAAAGATAAGACAAGGCCAGTCACTTCGAGAAACTGGCGTCAACAGTTTATTTATTTTTTTGGCTCGTATGTAGTTATTTGTCAGAAAAAAAAAAAGTGGCCCACGTTTTTTTTTGCGTTTGGTTTAACTTGCTGTATGCAAACATCATCTGACAAAAAGGTTTACGGCGGATGTGAAACAACAGCTGAAGTGCCCAAAGTTTCTTGTTATTGGTTTTTTTTTTTCTTTCTTTCTTTTTTTCTGCACGAAAAGTCTCATAAATCAAGACCATCACTGTCTTTTTGCTTGCCGCTGCAACAGATTGTAAATGAGCATTTTAGGGCAGCTTACTCAGAATCAGGTCATGTATCTATATTATATCAATCTCTCTCTCTCTCTCTCTCTCTCTCTCTCTCTCGGAGTCTTAGAAGACCGTCCGGGCCCCACAGAAGACTTCGATACCAGCTTCCTCCTATATCCATCTATGTAACAGAAAACTCGCGGGATTTTCAACAAGCCTTACACTACCGCCACTCATGCAGCTCGGATTTACGCAAAATTTTGAAGGGACTTTTCATTCGACCCAAAGAAGGTTCTTTTTAACATTTGTCCTCTTGAAATGGTTGGGGGGGGGGGGGATTTTTGTTTTATCTGAATGAGCCATGGAAAGAAAGATGCCGAATATAAAACTGCAAGACAAAGTGCCACGTTGTGAAATAAGAAAGTAGACAGAGATCCCGGAAAATAAAGTATGTACTCAAACAGAAATGGAAATGGGCAGGACATACTTTGTCTTGATACACAGACAATAGATGGACAGTTAGGTGTACTGATAGGTAAACAAGAACTGGGAAGAGATTCAGAGGAAGACCAGCTAGAACATGGCAGGATGACATAAAAAAGCACCAGGGTATAATATGAGGCATATCAGTGCATATCCGTACAACGCACACAATTCGATGACGTAGAACACATACCAGAATACTATATTACTGACCTTGTTAATTTGCATAGTTTTTAAAAATATGAATCGGCTTAGTAGCAAAACAATCCGACTTCTGCTCGGAGATTGCGTGATCTGCGCTAATAATATACTTGAGTGTACGTCGATCACCAAAGGCTACCCCAAACACTTTTCGCCTGATTAGTCAATCCGACTACCGCCCATTGATAAAAACTGACTAGACTCTCACGCCCCCAAGTCCATCTGACTATTCCATGTGTTGTCACTTTAAATTCGTGAACACCATACCGGTACCAAGTTTTGTTTCAGCAAACCTTCACCAGTCGCGCTTTTTGGTAAACATGTTGTACGGATATGTACTGTCCATATCCATACAACATGTTGTACGGATATACACTTCCATAATATGGCAGAAACAGACGGAGGACAGAACCAGATGGAAGACGTTTGCTGAGGGCTACATCCTGCAATGGATGAACAACGCCTAGAGGAAAAAGAAGAGGAATGAAATTAATCCACATCAACATCAACATGGGGGCCGGTGATCTCTAGGGGCAAGGTGCCCGCCTCTCTTGCCAAAGGCATCAGGTTCGAATCCCAGCCGGTGCGGGCATGTTGGAATTTTGGGATTGTTTTCTTACTTTCCTCTCCCTGATCCTATGGGAGGTGGGATCGAACACCTAGTCTTCTCGGATAAGGAAGAGAAACACGGAGGGCCCGTGTGTACGTTGCACACGTTAAAGGTACCTTGGCAGTTGGAAATCGAGAAGAGCAATCCGAACAGGCCGCTGCCCGGGCAAAATTGAATAAAATGTATCCCTACCACTCCCCTCCCCCCCCCCAAAACAACAACAATAACAAACGAAGACCGGCCCTGCACTGTGGCGACGAAGTGTCTGCTCCAGTTGGTAACGGGGCTGCAATGACACTAAGGCAAACTTCCCAAATGGGATTAAAGAAGTATACAAAACACAAACAAAATAAATACAAAAATTTATAAAGATCCTGAAATCTTCTAGAACGGCAACGCCCACATCAATTTAAAATGTAAAACCCAAAGAAGAAAACTACTCCCCTTACAAATCCAGTAAGGCAAACCAAGTGAAATTTGATTTGCGTCGCTTTTACTGTGAAGATGTAAACTACGGAGTTAAGCGAGACCTCGCGCAATAACAAAAGTGAGACAAGTCTGTCTCATTAGTACGGGAGCGCAAAAACTGTCTAGTGGAAAGACAGACCTCGCCCACTGAGTCAGAACAGACGTAAAACATGTCTGACTTCGTGCACTACAACCTTAAATCACGCACTTTATAAAGTGCAATGAGAAATTCACTATTGTAACAGTTTTAGCATAATTGTCTAAAACGTTTTTAAAGAGTTCTAAAGTAAGCCCCAGATAGATTAATAAGGGTTGTTTGTTTCGTTCGTTGAATCTCATGAAGGATTGTTTCGTGCTTTGAGATCTGAAATTTGAAGTGAAATCACTTTTGCACGTCCCTATAACTCAGGCGGTTTGTGAAGTGCAAAGAGCAAAGACAGTTCATAATTGTCACAGCCGTAACACAATTGCCAAAGTCATTTTTTGGAAGACTTTTTTTAAGTAACGTTCCAGATAAAATAACAGTTGTTTGTTTCGCTCCCTGAATACCATGAAGGTTTGTTTCGTGCTTTAAGATTTGAATTTTGAGATAAAATTATTTTCGCATGTGTCACAATCTTTGCAAAACAAACATGTTTTTTTCCTGTTTTCTGAAAAGGTTATAAAAATCACTAAAGCGAATACATTTAGACTAATTTCTTTTTTGAGCACGTAGGGTCGACGTAGGACATGTCCTTAAGGAGTAGCAGTTGTCTTATCTCTTATCTCTTGGTAAACAGGTGCGTTATCTTAACTAACATCTTGGGATTTTCCGGACTTACGTCACTTGTTTTCGAGTCTGTTTATGTGATGCATCAGGATGATGATTAAGATCTAATATTGCCTTTTGTGCTTTCTGCCACTATCTATCTATCTATCTGTCTGTCTGTCTGTCTGTCTGTCTGTCTGTCTGTCTGTCTGTCTATCTATCTGTCTGTCTGTCTGTCTGTCTGTCTGTCTGTCTGTCTGTCCGTCCGTCCGTCCATCCATCCATCCATCCATCCATCCATCCATCCATCCATCCATACATCCATCCATCCATCCATCCATCTATCTATCTATCTATCTATCTATCTATCTATCTATCTATCTATCTATCTATCTATCTATCCATCCATCTATCCCTCCATCCATCCATCCATCAATCCATCTCTCTCTCTCTTTCTCTCACATACACGCTCTCTCTTCCCTCTCCCTCTCTCTTTTCTGTCTCTCTCTCTCCTTCTCTCTCTGCCCCCCACCCCCCTCCCCTCTCACCCATACATACACTCCCTCTCCTTCCCTCATTGCCCTCTGGACCAAACAACTGTAAGGTTCAATTACATCTCTGAATGTTTCGTCTTGTTTCTCATAAATGGGACGAGAAGAATATTCAATATATCATTAGTGAGAAGGGCACATAAAACATTAGCGCAACAGCCCTGAAACCTGCAAGTTATACGAAGATTGGCAAGAAAGACAGAATTAGCCATATAATATTGACATGTTTCGAGAATGACGGCGTGGGGTAACAGATGCTGAAGGGAATATTACTAGCTTTGATGATTTTATTACTCGACGGGAAGCTCAAAGCAGATATCTACGTGTTCGTCTGAGGTAGTGGTGTTGTAGCTGGTGAGGATGTTTGTAGATGGTAATGATGGTGCTGTTGGTGTCATGTGATGGGGATGTGGTGGTAATGGTAGTAATGGTGAAATAGTACCGGTGTGGTATGGTACGGTGGTAGTAGTAATAGTGAAGATGATGATGACATTGACGTATGGTAGTGATGATGGTGCTGCTGGGGATATGATGTGGTGGTGGTAGTGGTAATAGTGGTGATGACGGTGATGATCGTGGGGACATATGATGGTGCTGGTGGTGTTGTGTTCTTCATCATCATTGCCTTTCTCACCCTGGATCAGGGTATAGGCCACCAACAAACACTTTCCATCCCTCTCTATCATGGGCCAGCCTCTTTACATTATTCCAAGTCTTTCCGCTTCGTTGCACATCATTTTCTCTGGCTCTTCTCCACGTTCCGCGCGGCCTTCCTCTTGATCTCTTGCCCTGGGGATTCCAATCCAATACCTTCTTCGTGATGCTGTTTCCTGGCCTCCTGAGAGTGTGGCCGATCCATCTCCATCGCCTCCTACCAATTTCCTCTCTGACTGGGCTCTGTCTTGTTCTTTTCCATACAATTTCATTGCTGACCTTGTCTGTCCATCTGATCTTAAGTAGCTTCCTCAAACATCTGTTGATGAAAACTTGGATTCTCTTTATGCAGGCCTGGGACGCATTCCAAGTCTCACATCCATACAACAGGACTGACTTCACGTTCGAGTTGAATATCCTCAGCTTTGTTTTTAGAGATATATCCTTGGTTCTCCAAATCTTGCTTAAGGACGTGAAAGCTGCCTGTGCCTTTCCAATTCGTGCTTTGACTTCTGCCTCTGTTCCTCCCTTATTGTCAATGATACTACCAAGATAGCAGAAGGACTCTACATCTTCCAGTGGTTGATCTCCTACTCTGACTTGTGCGCTTGGGGGTGCAACAATTTTTAGGACCTTCGACTTCGCAGGATGTATCCTCAATCCAATAGATTCTGAAATTTTGTTTAGAGCTGTAGTCTTTGCTTGCATCTGGTCGTGTGTGTGCGACAATAGTGCCAAGTCATCTGCAAAATCTAGATCGTCCAGCTGTGTCCATGGGGTCCATTGTATGCCGTTTCTTCCTCCACTGGTGGTTTCTTTCATAAGCCAATCAATCACCAGGACAAACAGAAATGGGGACAGCAAACAACCCTGCCTAACACCAGTCTTGATATCAAAGCTGTCAGTAAGCTCACCATCGTGTACGACTCTGCAACTTGTCCCCTCGTACATGCTCTTGATAAGGTTCACCATCTTCTCTGGGATTCCATAATGTCTCAATATTCTCCACAGTGTTTCTCTATCGATGCTATCAAAGGCCTTCTCGTAGTCAAGGAAGTTCACTATCAGTTGGGAGTTCCACTCTAGCGACTGCTCTACTATGATTCTCAGCGTGGCGATCTGGTCGGTGGTTGATCGATTACTCCTGAAACCAGCTTGCTCCTCACGAAGTTTTCGGTCTGTTGCATTCTGTATTCGCTTGAGAATAATCCGATTGAAAACCTTTCCTGGGATGGAGAGAAGTGTGATTCCTCTGTAGTTACTACAATTGCTGAGGTCCCCTTTTTTTGGAAGCTTCACGAGGTGTCCTTCCTTCCAGTCCTTTGGAAACTTGCCTCCGATCCAAATTCTCGAGAATAGTGAGTGCAGACCCTCTGCAGCCCCAGCAGCATCTGCCTTCAGTGCCTCTGGTGGGATCTGGTCTGGTCCAGCTGCCTTGCCTCGATTTAACTGCTTTATGGCATCATTAATCTCTGCTTTAGTCGGAGGGTCGCAACTGATCGGTAAATCATTTCTTGCGGGTAGAATGTCGGGTGGGTTGCTTGGTGGAGGTCTGTTCAAGAGGCTGTTAAAATGTTCTATCCATCTTTTTGCCTGAGCTTCCTTTCCAAAAATAGCCTTCCTGTTGTAATCCTTGACAGGAACTTCAGGTTTTCCATATTTTCCAGCAAGAGTCTTTGTAGTCTGGTAGAGGATCCTCATGTGTCCTCCTGTTGCTGCCTTCTCTGCTTTCTCTGCTAACATTCCTATGAACTCCTCTTTGTCTTTTTTAATTGATTTTTTGACCTCTTTAGCTGATGCTCGGTACTCTTCCTGGTTACCAACTCTTGAGCTTCTTGTACGACTTGCATTTACCTGTTCTTTTAGGTCTCTTCTTATCCTTATCAAGTCCAGAGATTTTTGGCTGATCCATTCCTTGTGTTCCACTTTCTTTTCCCCAAGAACATCCTGACATGTCGATGTAAGTACTCCTTTTACCTTAGCCCAGTGAGTCTCCAAATCTACTGTCTCTTCAAGGTCAACAAGGGGTTTGAATCTATTCCTCAGTGTCAGCTGGAACTCTTCCTTCTTGTCTCCATCCAGAAGGCTCACTTGAAACTTTCTCCTCTTTGTTCCTGCTCTGGTGCCTTGTTTCTTGAGGCGGAGTTTGAGTCTTGCCAGCAGCATGTGATGGTCAGATCCAACATCAGCTCCTCTCTGTACTATGACATCCTCCAGTGAACGTCTGAATCGTCGGGTGATGCAAAAGTGGTCAATCTGGTTTTCAGTTACTCCATCCGGTGAAATCCAAGTGGCCTTATGGATCCTCTTGTGTGGGAATACTGAACCTCCAATTACATAGTTGTTAAATGCGCAGAAACTTGCAAACCGCTCTCCATTCTCATTCATTTGTCCCAAACCATTGCACCCCATAATGTCCTCATACCCTGTATTGTCCTGTCCTATCTTGGCATTGGCGTCTCCCATTATGATGTTCACATCTTTTCTTGGCAATGTGTCAACTATTTCCTGGAGCTGGTTGTAGAAATCGTCCTTGTCCTCATCGGTTGCTTCATTTGTTGGGGCGTATATCTGCACAATGTTCATGTTGATGTTCTTGTTCTTTGTAGTAAATGATGCCAATATAATTCTCCTTCCGTAGGGTTCCCATCCCCTCAGTGACCTCTGGGCGTGCTTGCTCAAGATGATCGCTACTCCTTCTATATGCTTTTTGTCCTCCCTTCCAGAATACAAAATCTTTTCCCCAGAATTAAGTTGTTTCAGTCCGGACTGTATCCAGCGGGTCTCGCTAACTCCAAGTATGTGCAGTCTGTATCGCCTCATCTCCATTGTAACCTGGGCACTCTTTCCTGCTTCATACATGGAGCGGACATTCCACGACGCAATCCGGAGTGACTTGTTTGATGAAGGAGCAGTCAGGCCAGTGGAGTCCTTTCGGCTTTGTCCATTGTCCTTCATTGAATCTACAGGTGCAGATGCTCCCCCTTCTCCCAAGATAAAAGACTGATTTAAAGTATTTGCTTGTGTTTCTGTAACTGGTTTATTTTTACAGGGTGGGTAGTTGGCCCACCGCCAACTGGCTCTCCTCGGGAGACCAGGACCTTTGCACCTTTAGTCGCCTCTTACGACACGCAGTATCACGTCAGATGTATTCTTTGCTATCCCTCTTCTGCAAGAGGGCCCCGCATCTGCACGGGCGATGGTTGTGTTCTTGGTGGTAGTGATAATGGTGATCGGGGGGACATATGGTGATGATGATGGTGTCGCCGGTGATGTAGTGTGGTGGTGGTGGTGGTAGTAGTAATGGTGAAGCTGATGATGATCGCCGGGATGTGTGGTGGAGGGATGGTGCTGCCGGTGATGTGGTATGGTGGTGGTGGTGGTAGTAATAATGGTGATGATGATGGTCGTGGGCACGCGTGGTGGTTGTGATGTTGCTGCCGGTGATAAAAAATATGATGTGGTGGTGGTAGTAGTAGTAATTGCGGTGATGTTGATGATCGTAGGGAACGCGTGGTTGTGGTGAATGTGCTGCTGGTGATGGTGGTGATGGTGGTGAAAATGCCCATGTTGGTTAGACTATCCCCACAGCCGCCTGATGAACTGTCTTAACTCGGATTTCTTTACAAATTTTGCAGGACAACAAAAAAACTGAATAATTTTCTTTATCAGACTTAATAGTTACGATATAACAACAACAACAACAACAAGTTGTTTAACCCTTACTTTTCAGAACTTAACCCAGAACTTATCACACAACCTGCAGGATGTCAAAACTTACAAGGACGCCAAATATCTCAATTTAAATAAACAAAAGGCGAGATACGGCAGTATACATAGGGCCCTCGATCTGAAGCAGTACCATACTCTAATTGTGTTAGTACTAGGAAGGACTTAATCATTAAACTAAGGAACAAGTCGACCGTTTCGAGTCCTTCGAGGTGACGTTCAAGTTATTTATGACACATTACTTGTGCATTTCTTTCTTGGTAAAACGAAAAAAGGTTAAGCTGAGTACGTAAGCTAGAGAAAAACAGCATGGTAGACCTACTTTCTGTTTTCTACTTACGTTTTCTCGATCTCGGTAAGAGAGCACACGCCTTATAATAACTTGTTGCGGACACAGAAAATCACACAAATTATGCTTAACAAGCTATGTGCTATCTATCTATCTATCTATCTATCTATCTATCTATCTATCTATCTATCTATCTATCTATCTATCTATCTGTCTATCTATTGCATGTCTGTCTGTCTGCCCATCTATCTGTTTGCCTTACTGTTTCTCGGTCTGTCTATCCATCTATCTGTCTGACTATCTATCCGTCTGTTTGTCTGTTCGCCCGTCTATCTCTTTGACTGTCTATCAATAGGCCGCCTGTCTGTCTGTCAGTCCATCTATCTATCTATCTATCTATCTATCTATCTATCTATCTATCTATCTATCTATCTATCTATCTATCTATCTATCTATCTATCTATCATTCACATATTAATGAAATCTCACTGAAATTCACATTTTATCCTTACACAGCAACAGAAAATCCTTCACTTTGTCTATGGCCAAGCGTCATGTAACACCACACTAAACTTAAAACAGAAATCACATGACAAAATTCAGAGAGGGGCGGGTACAGCGCCTAGTCGCGGTTGCCAGGGCGACGACATACTATGCGGGTCAGGTCACCGGCACTCCGTAGCAAAAATATGTCAAAATAGAACTAAAATCATTTAACTTGCAGTGTTCTGTTATCTGGCACATCACCTTAGTGAGCCTGACAGAGGGGTGATGGGTCACAGCAGGCTAATGCCAGATAAGATGGATATAATATAGAGGAAAAACTGCGACTTTTTTGGCGTGAGAGCAAAGTTAACACGTAACTGGAGCACGTGATTTGATAAGAAATTAAAATTCAAAACAAAACAGCGCGTTTATTACATTATTATAATCTATAACTGCTGACTTGGCACTTTTCAGCAGTTTTTATAAATCGAGATGTAAATGCAATTATGCAGGACTGGAATGAAACATATTCCTGTTGATTTTTTTTTTTTTTTTTTAATGCGATTTTCTATATCATCCATCCATTCATCCGTCCGTCTGTCCGTCCTTCGGCCCTCCAGCCACCAAATCCATCCATCCGTCAGTCCACCCATCCATCAATCAGTCTACTCATCCTTCCATCCATCCGTCGGGCTGTCTGTCCACCCATCCATCAATCAATCTACCCATCCTTCCACCCACCACCCACCCAGCTGTCCATCCGTCCATCTATTCATTCATACCTCCCCCCTCCCCCTTCGTCTGTCCATCTAACTACTCTCTTTCATACCCCTTTTCCTTTAAACTTCCACCATTTCACATATTAAAATCATTGTCAGCTCATTATCGATAACCTAGCGAATCTTTAAAAAAATGGCTAATTTTATTCACACTTTAAAAAATTTAATTACTACATATTAATTTGCATTTTTCTTTAATTCTAAACACGGATTCAGCAATGAAGTTTCTATGTATCTCCCAGCGCATTAAGAATTGTAGTGGGTAAAAAGCTTTTCATTAAATCCGGCTGAAGGTTGTCGCTAACTACAAAGCGCATTTCTACTCTTTACAGAAATTCACAAGTTCTAAGCATTTTAATGCCTGCACGTTATATAATGCAGTTGACCTAATTCCGTAGCAGCGCGAATGTGTGGTCTACTTACTTCGGCTTCTTCCTTGATATTGAACTCGCTTTGAAAGCGAAAAATCAGCGAGTGTCCTACAAATTTAATGTTCCATTCTGAATTTGGCCTAAAACATCGCTCATTATACAGATTCACACAATTTATGAATAATTTACTATTAAAACAAGAAAGCCACCGACAGACTACACACTGTGCTTCAGAAATGGAACTTGATTATAGTTTGTGTACAGCAAAACACACAAAACTCAAAAGTCAGAGAAACTGGAACGAATGAGGTTGTCATGATTATTATTGGGACCAGCTGGTAGTTACTGTCTTTATGATGAGTAATAAAACAGTACATCATAATTTTACAGTACTTTGGCCTTTGAAGTGCACCACCTGCTACCTAGAACCAGTTTTGTCTGCCTCATTTAGCAGAGATCTTAATAGTGAGAGACAGGATGATTTGCGGGTTAGCTCTGCATGCTACTGCTTTGAAACTGATTGAATCGGATAAACGCTTAATGTTGGTGATACTCGCTGGTTACGACATCGCGCTGACATTGGTCTGATGAAAGGAATCCGCCTCTACGGAGATGGGAGCCTTTGACCTTTGGTAGGAGTCGCCTTGATTTCGGGAGAGGTCTCCCGGTACGTAACGTACGCTCGGAAGTGGGGATAGGGGTGGGGTGGAGTCGGGGGTGGGGGGGGGGGGGAGATGGGGAGTTGTTCGTCCAGAGCAGGGGTCACCAAACTTTTTTCACAGAGGGCCGGAAAACTGACAGACTTACAAGCGCGGCCCGCATAAGCAATCTGTTCAATACTTGCAAGCCAGAAGAAAAACTCTAGAGCTCTAGATATCCCTGGTTTTATCAAAGAAAATCAAGTACCATGGCGGGCCGGATGAACTGACGTGGCGGACCGGATCCGGCGGGGGTTCTGAGGAACTGACTTAACTCTTTTGTCATGTTCATGAGTCAAAAAGTTTGTTTTTATTTTGTTTGTTTGTTTGTCTTCAACAAAATAAGTTGCAGGATTCTATAAAAATCATATTTTATATTCCTGTTCCTGATCCAATGGTAGGTAGGTGTAGGATCGAGCACCTAGTCTTCTCAGATAAGGGCGAAAAACTCGGAGGGCACGCATGCACGTTGCCCACGTTAAAGATACCTTGGTAGTTAGTTAAAAGTCGAGAAGAGCAGACGGAACAAGGCCGCTGCCCTGCAAAATTCTAAAAAAAAACTAATCCCTACCACAAAAACTCACAGAAACAAGAACAACAAAAAGAAAAATAAAAACAATAAAAGTGAGGTGTAAATGCCAATGGCAGCGGAACCTCCTAAAATAAAGACGTAAACACCAATAAAAATCACATTTCTGATGAAACAGTCAAATCAAGCGCCACATGGTAAGCTATCGTCACCCGACTTTTAACAAACAAAAATTCGGATATTTAGCATGCACGTAGCCCTCAACACCCCTTTGACATAAGTTGGGTGTTACGATGTGAAAACTAAGGGTTAAGTAAGGTTGTTTTAAAAAAAAAAAATTAAATATTGCAATTATACAGTCATAAAGTTTCAATTTTCTGCTTCTCTTGAAAAAATGGAAAACATCGAGTTACGCTGGTTTTACACGCCGCCCTCGAAATGGCCCATGAAAGATGTCGCTTAAGAAGGTTTAGAACATGGAGATATAGGTTGAACGAACAGGATGTCACACGACCGCTTTGTTGACTTCCGCCATTGTATTGGTAGACGCTATGGAAAATGCTTACCGTTTGTGCTAGTTTGGGTTGTCGATATCGAACGTCAAACAAAAACAAAAGCATTTTTTCTGTACCAGGAATTCATACACGAGAGGGGAAGGTAGCAGAGGAACTGAGTGAGAGAAGAAGACGTTTGTGGATGAAGCGAAGGTCATAAACAGAAAAGGTATTTCCAGCTCTAAAGTTCGGGAAAAATCCATTTAGATCTACTTTGAACTGATCAAATGTGTAGGCACTGCGTTCAGCACTAAGGAATGAAAAATGATATATGTGGTGTTTGGCAGCTCGGTCAGTTGTTGCCCGGCCATCTGTCTTTTGGCAGCTTGTACAGAACAACGCCTTCTATGCTTTGTAATGTCCGTTTCTCTCGTCCCCTCCCCTTTTTTTCGCAACGGGATACAGCGTCTCCACTACAGAACGCCATATTCGTTGATCTTAAGAGTACATGTGAAATGGCTGCCGGGTCAAAATAAACGCGTTCAACATCCAGACATGAACGTTCAAGCAATTAAAAAAGGTAGAAAGTATACATATACATCCTGGCAAAACAGGAACGCTCTTATTCTCAAAAGGTTAAATGAAAACGTTACACATTCAGACCCGGCAAAAAAATTATACCGGCTGTCTATCTTGCATGTAAATCAAAATTATGCAAGCATTAGCTTGAGGTAGGGCACAGCTAGAAAACACACACGCACATTAAATTTTTTTTTTTTAAAGTCTTCGTATGATGACTTGCAATAAATTTGCATGATTAGAATATCAAACAACGATTGCACGCTGTATAGAAAGCCAATTAGGCAAGGCTAAAGCAGGTTTTTCATGTGTATGGAAACGGTGACTGCAAAGGAAACGTCAAAAACTCTGCAAGTAGTGAAATAGAGACAATGTTTTCATATGTCCGGAAACGCCGTGAAATAGAAAGAATGTTTTCATATGTCCGGAAATGCCGTGAAACGGAAATAATGTTTTCATATATGTCCGGAAACGCCGTGAAACGGAAAGAATGTTTCCATTTGTCCGGAAATGCCGTGAAACGGAAATAATGTTTTCATATATATGTCCGGAAACTCCGTTTCCGTACACATAAAAACTCTCGTTCTTTTTACTTCTTGATGTTTTTTTTTGCCGTTTCCGTTTCTGTTTACATGAAAACACAGCTTAAGTAGTGGTGCTAAAGTGGATCTCGAAAAAAAAAAGGAGGGGCTGATTATATTAAACATAGTGAAAAAAGGAGCTATGCGGACAGAATAATAATTGCAATTAAATTAATGTGCAAACAGAATTAGATGACATGAAAAGGACTTTTCAAAATTGCGTCATTTGGACACACAAATCTTGGAAAAGGGGTAAAGAGAGTCCTCTCATAATGACTTGCACTAAATTTGCATGAGCAGAGTATTCAATAATGATTGCAAGCTATGTAGGCAACCGGTCCTAAATAGGATGCTAAACGATCTTGAAAAAAAAAAACGCGGAAGGAAAGGGGGGGGGGGTGGCGGTGAAGCTATTTTAGAAAGAAAAGAGTTATACCCGAGACACAGAATACTGAGACGGACCATTCCTTCTTTCGCTATATCTACACAACTTGCGCGCGTGTAAATGGCATTAATCACAGAACTATGTGGGACTACTCCTTTTCGTTCATTGTTGACATGGATGATACGCGCGCAAGTCGACGGACGGAATCTGGCCAATTGAACCGTCTTGGTATCCTGTTTCTCGGGTTATACGGATATCTTAATAATTATGACAATACAAAAACGGAGTTAGATAATACGAAAAGGACTTTTTAAAGTGTATCATTTGAACAAACAAATCTTGCAAAAAAAAAAAAAAAGGAGGTGGGGGGGGGGGTGGGGGGGGGGTAGTTCTCTGTCTATTCAGTGGCCCTCTTTGGATTTCAAATCGGGAAAAATTGTATTTGTTTCCAAGTTTAAAACTTAATTATTTAAGATGTTCTCACCTCCTCGCGACGTAATCTCGATCCGCAGTGGTTTGTCGGAAATTCTCTGTTGCAAAGGAATTCTTATAGATTGTTGGTACCTGACGCTTTAGGTTCGCTCCGTGACACAGAATAGCGAGACAAGCTATTTCTTCAGTCAGTAGGCCTATGTGTATAAGTTATTGAGTCATGGTGAATACTAGCTATTTTCGTCCAGTTATGAAAACACGAGGTGGTCATTTTTTTTTTTTTTTGTTTTTTGTTTTGCGATGTTGACGTCATTGATTCGCGCTCTGCACGACTGATGGAATTTAGCGAGAGGAGAGGGCTGGGGGGTCCCTTCTTGAAGTTGGGTAGAGGGTCCCTTCTTGAAGTTGAGTAATTCAGAGAACGGAACGAAAGCATGCCGGCGTGCCCACCTGCTCACCCCCCCTCCCCCGTTCCACTTTCCATAAACCCCTTACCCAAGCACGTGACGCATGGTGGGAATGAGATAGACATCAAGAAAGACTCCCTGGCACTAAGAAATAGGCACTGCATGCTGTGAGATAGTCGGTGTGTAGCGTTTCTTCATTTGGAGAGGGGGGCGGCTTGAGGCGGGATAAAACATATTTCTTGAAAGAAAATGGGTCAAAGAAGTCTGATGTGCCACCCTTTAAAAGAGAAAAATAAAATTAAACCTATACCGACACAGGATTTCAATGTCCTATTTAAATCTCTACGTGACACTGAAGACATAATAATATGTACAGTCATGAAAGACCGGTAAATAATTAGGGAAATTATTACAGAGCACAGTAGGCCAGAGTATGCACAGTAGATTTATTTGTCGCTAATTTTATGGTCAGTTTCTCCAAAAAAGTCTCCCATACAGATTGATCGTGCAACAAGCATGACAGAGACAGGAATTATCCCCCCCCCCCCCCTGATCCCAAGATAAAGACGGGACAAAGCAAGTCTAAGGTACGCACACAGTGCAACCATTTTCAATCCGCTTTCAACTCGATATCAGCACATGACACCCGTGAACTCGTCGTCTGACAACCGAGGAAACGGGAGTGTCTCTTATTTTTAACTAGCCGACCCGCGCAAGATAATTATATCTTGCAAATTTTCCTTGTACTAAGCGCAACGGTGTATCTAGATCTAAGCTACATTAAAACGGCATTTGGATTCCATGCAATTGACTAATAGAACTTACTGTTACACAAAAATGTCACACAAAATTATTTTATTTAATTACCCGTTCTACGAATGGTTTCGTTTCTTGGTGAGGTTCAGCTGGCGCGTCAAAATGGTGTCATTCTTCCGGTTCACTCAAAATGGTGAATAAAAATAGAATGACCGTAAAAATCTATTTTGATAAATTCGGGGACAGGATTTTTCTTATGTTTTATGTGACGAAAACCTGGGTATGTAGATACTGTCGACGTGTGTAAAATTTGAAGCGTGTGGGCTAAGTATTAACGGAGGAGTAGGCTAACATAGCTTCCAAAGTTCACTTTTATGATAATAGATAGATATCGCCGCCACAGTGCCTCCCTCCCACTTCCAATTCGGTTTCGGCCTGCTCTCGATACATTTTTATGTCGGAAGCATCTCAGCGCAGCACTAAAATTGCTCTCGACTGTCTCTCGGGTGTGAGCTTGGTGTATCACAACAGACAGTAAGAGTACACAATAGAGTGTATGTACCTGTATTGTAACCGACAGTGCAAGATGGAATCAACAAGTGGCAATGAAACAAAAATTGCGGCTGTTCAGAAAAGGCCACAGTTGAACGATAAAACCGATGACAATAAATTATGCTGCATACGCGCGGTTTTGGAGAATTTTAAGAAATTATAACTTTTGATTCATCGAAACGTTTTTAACATAGGCTGTATCAACGTAAAGAGAGCAGTCAATACAGAAAACGTCATCTCGAATACAAACACCCTCACACACCCCCTCCCCCCCCCCCCCCTCGGTCATAAAAACAGCGGACAAAATTTACGATTGGTTTTTCATTAAGAAATATAAATAAGGTCTGAGAATATATAATTGATTGTAATAACTTTGGCAAATCCAAGAGAAAAAGAAAGAAGGGGGAGGGGTGGGGAGGTTGCCTGCGGCGTAGGGAAAGATAAAGCACTGGCGTGGGCACCTACCTGTTAAAAATCATTGAGGCATCTCACTGAATCTCATGTAATGTCAATTGTGTTTTCATATGCGTGTCGCATTATAATACCAAACACCCTTTAACCTTCTGGTGTCTCTCTTTTTAGGCTTAATATGTTCTCATTGTTTCAGGTCGTCAAAATGGTGGTTTGGCGGGGGGGGGGGGGCAGAGTCTGTATGTGAGTATGTACAAGTTCAGCAGCTCTTCATGGAGGGTGGGTGGGAAGTAGGGTATCCATCTTTTGTCTAGGTAGGAGGATGGAGGGAGGAGGAATTCGAAGGTTGTCTTTATTTTGATTGGGTTTGTCTTCTAATTCTTGTCTATGGCATTCTGTCACCTGTTAGTCTTCCTCTATTGCAGTTTTCATACTTCTCCTGTTAGCTATTTCTATGGCGATTTTCATAGCTCCTTTGTCAGTCTTTCTCCATTGCAGTTTTCATAGCTCCTCTGTTGGCCTTCCTGTACTGCAGTTCTCATAGCTTCTCTGTTAGCCTTCCTTTATTGCAATTTCATAGCTCCTCTGTTAGTCTTTCTCTAATGCAGTTTTCATATCTCCTGTTAGCCTTCCTCTATTGCATAGCTCTTCTGTTAGCCTTCCTCTATTGCATAGCTCTTCTGTTAGCCTTCCTCTATTGCAGTTTTCACAGCTACTCTGTTAGCCTTCCTCTATTGGATTTTTCATAGCTATTCTGTTAGTTTTCCTCTATTGCAGTTTCACAGCCCCTCTGTTAGCCTTCCATTATTGCAGTTTTCACAGACCTTCTGTTAGCCTTCCTCTATTGCAGTTTTCATAACACTTCTGTTAGCCTTCCTCTATTGCAGTTTTCATAATACTTCTGTTAGCCTTCCTCTATTGCAGTTTTCATAACACTTCTGTTAGCCTTCCTCTATTGCAGTTTTCATAATACTTCTGTTAGCCTTCCTCTATTGCAGTTTTCATAATACTTCTGTTAGCTTTCCTCTATTGCAGTTTTCATAATACTTCTGTTAGCCTTCCTCTATTGCAGTTTTCATAATACTTCTGTTAGCCTTCCTCTATTGCAGTTTTCATAATACTTCTGTTAGCCTTCCTCTATTGCAGTTTTCATAATACTTCTGTTAGCTTTCCTCTATTGCAGTTTTCATAGCACTTCTGTTAACCTTCCTCTATTGCAGCCGCCACCCGCCCGCGCCAATTGAGGTGAAATCCGAGGGTTTCTAAGTTTTGTGGTTATCTCAGTACTCTCGGTGTAAGTTTTACAACTCAGCTTTTACAGATTTGCTGTCAAAGTGAACGATCTTTCAGAACAAGAAGATTTGATCATTAAAATTAAATTTAAAAGAAAAGAAAACCCCGAAGATTCAAGAATTCGCTCAGAAAGTGAAGCAGAGTTTCATTTCTCTTAGCCGAGACACAGAATACCAAGACGGATCATTCCTTCTTTTACTATAATGTCCACAACTTGTGCGCGTATAAACACAGTGAGTACTACTCACAGAGCTCTGTGGGACTAAGTCTTTTTCGTTCAGTTACGAAGGGGTGTCGCGCGAATTGTTGCATTGTGGACATGGATGATACGCGCGTGAGTCGTCGGACGGAATTTGGCGAAATGAACGTCTTGATATCCTGTGTCTCGGATCTTACGTCATTTAGATAAAGTCTTGCAGATTCATGTCAGTGACCTCTGACTCTGAGTCGAGTTATTGTTTATGAAGTCATAACTGAATTCGCAGTTGATTGCAGTAAACATCACGACCGAGACAGGAAAACACGTGACCCCCCGTGACCTCAGAAAAAAAAATGGATCTTATCTCCAAAGGTCTTATCGTCTACTGGACCAGACCAAAGTTTTAAATGGATTTAATGAGATTGTTGTCTACGCATTCGGTCTGAATTCTGGACAGTTTGGAGAAATAGATCTACAAAACTGCAACGGTTCTCATCATCTGAACTTTTCTTGTGGTCTCAGTCTGCCAAAGATTTCAGTTTTTCAAGTTTTCCATTATTTTCTATATTTTGTTTTCACTCCAAACGGCAGATTATAATAATATTGTATTTAGTTGGCCCTGATAGTAGACAGGAATAAACATATATTTTTGTGTTATTTGTTAATTAATAAGTAACGTTTCATTTATTTATTTATGACTCCCGTAGTTTATTAGCGTTTTCTGTGAGCTGTAAACAGAAGAGGACATCAGTGCGGCAATCTCCACTGAATGTAGAAAAAAAATGCGCATGAACGATTGCTTTTTCGTCAATATCCCATGCATGCGTTGTATGTTGGTGGTTTTTTTTTTCTTACGTTTTTGTTTTTACTAGAGTCAAGTATGTTTTCAACTGAAGCATGTGCTACATGTGTGTGTGTGCGTGTGTGTGTGTGTGTGTGTGTGTATGTTTGTGGATGGGTGTGTGGGTGTGTGTGTGTTAAATACTAAAGTCCAATAATTATATTCCAAATAAAGTGTGTGCTGTATAAGGGCTTTAAAAAAAATTAAAGTCAAGTGTGTTCCAAATAAAGTGTGTGCTGTATAAGGGCTTTTAAAAATACTAAAGTCAATGTGTTCCAAATGAACTGTGTGCTGTATAAGGGCTTTTAAAAATACTAAAGTCAAGTGTGTTCCAAATAAAGTGTGTGCTGTATAAGGGCTTTTAAAAATACTAAAGTCAATGTGTTCCAAATGAAGTGTGTGCTGTATGAGGGCTTTTAAAAATACTAAAGTCAAGTGTGTTCCAAATGAAGTGTGTGCTGTATGAGGGTTTTTAAAAATACTAAAGTCAATTGTGTTCCAAATGAAGTGTGTGCTGTATAAGGGCTTTTAAAAATACTAAAGTCAATTGTGTTCCAAATGAAGTGTGTGCTGTATGAGGGCTTTTAAAAATACTAAAGTCAAGTGTGTTCCAAATGAAGTGTGTGCTGTATGAGGGCTTTTAAAAATACTAAAGTCAATTGTGTTCCAAATGAAGTGTGTGCTGTATAAGGGCTTTTAAAAATACTTAAGTCAAGTGTGTTCCAAATGAAGTATGTGCTGTATGAGGGCTTTTAAAAATACTAAAGTCAAGTGTGTTCCAAATGAAGTGTGTGCTGTATGAGGGCTTTTAAAAATACTAAAGTCAAGTGTGTTCCAAATGAAGTGTGTGCTGTATGAAGGCTTTTAAAAATAGTAAAGTCAAGTGTGTTCCAAATGAAGTATGTGCTGTATGAGGGCTTTTAAAAATATTCAAGTCAAGTGTGTTCCAAATGAAGTGTGTGCTGTATGAGGGCTTTTAAAAGTACTTAAGTCAAGTATGTTCCAAATGAAGTGTGTGCTGTATGAAGGCTTTTAAAAATACTAAAGTCAAGTGTGTTCCAAATGAAGTGTGTGCTGTATGAAGGCTTTTAAAAATACTAAAGTCAAGTGTGTTCCAAATGAAGTGTGTGCTGTATGAGGGCTTTTAAAAATACTTAAGTCAAGTGTGTTCCAAATGAAGTGTGTGATGTATGAGGGCTTTTAAAAATACTTAAGTCAAGTGTGTTCCAAATGAAGTGTGTGATGTATGAGGGCTTTTAAAAATACTTAAGTCAAGTGTGTTCCAAATGAAGTGTGTGATGTATGAGGGCTTTTAAAAATACTAAAGTCAAGTGTGTTCCAAATGAAGTGTGTGATGTATGAGGGCTTTTAAAAATACTTAAGTCAAGTGTGTTCCAAATGAAGTGTGTGCTGTATGAGGGCTTTTAAAAATACTTAAGTCAAGTGTGTTCCAAATGAAGTGTGTGCTGTATGAGGGCTTTTAAAAATACTTAAGTCAAGTGTGTTCCAAATGAAGTGTGTGCTGTATGAGGGCTTTTAAAAATACTTAAGTCAAGTGTGTTCCAAATGAAGTGTGTGCTGTATGAGGGCTTTTAAAAATACTTAAGTCAAGTGTGTTCCCAAATTAATGAAGCATGCTGCATGAGGTAGTTTTTTTCTTTCTTTTTTTTTTACAAATATACTAAAGTCAATTGTGTTCCAAATAGAGTACATGCTGTGTGGGGCCTTTTTAAAAAATACTAAAAGTCAATTATGTTTGCAAATGAAGAACGTCCGATCTAGGGCCCTTTAAAAAAGAAGAATACAAAAGCCAGTGTGTTTCTGAAGGGAGCATGTTCTGTTTATAGCCTTTTAAGAATGTCTAAAATCCATATGTTTTCGAATGGAGCATATTATGTTTTTGGGCCTTTCAAAAACGATTATATCGGTATGTTTCAAAAATGCATGAAATTTATTAATAGCTCAGCAATATTTCTTGATAATGTTCCATGAAATCAGCAGTGTGATTAATGGTGCACTCTTTATATTGAATTATAAATCACAGGACTTGTATAGGAAAGCAAGAAAACTAAATAGGTTGAAATTGTAATAAATAAATTAACCCTCCCCTCCTCGTCTAAACAAAAACGAAAATAAAAAACCCTTCACAGAGCCGAGAAAAAAAAGGCAGTTTATATACCATTTGGGTTTTTATAAAGCCGGGAGAAATGCAAAGAATGAGATGAGCGGTACTTAAAGTTTTGTAAGCTTAGTTATAACCTCTCTGTGTTTCAAATCTGAATTTAAATACATAGCTTAAAATGTATGAAGCATGCATAATTATGTAAAACGATAAAAATACTACTACTTACGTCTAAAAGTCCCATTGTTATGCCTCATTGTGGTAATCCCGAAAAGAAAGAGACCGCAAACTAATATTCACAGGGCGACTCACATCGTAAACTGCTGTACATGTAGTGATCTATCTTCATTGCAGGTGGCCTGACAACGTGTGGGCACAATAATTGTATTCTGCTCAACCACAAGGCCGACAAGATGGGAGAATGATAACACGCTCGTTGTCAAGTCATTGTGGTGATAATGTGATGTATTTATTTCTATTGCGGATTTTTCCTATTGGCTGTCTATTGGCTTTTAGCCAGCTGGGGTATTGTTTTTAGAGGTCAGTTCGATTTGTTTTGTATTTAAAGCTGGGTTTTCTCCTGTCCGGAAACGGAAACGGCAATGGGAACGTCAAAAAATCCTTCAAGTAGTGAAATAGAAAGAGTATTTTCATGTGTACGAAAATGCCGTCTCCGTTCACATGGAAACTCTCTCCCTTTTTTGTACTGCTTGATGGATGTTTACCGTTTCCGTTCCCGTTTACATGAAAATATGGCTTTAGTAGTCTTCAAATACTTGTCTATTCAATGCTCACTCATCCATTCACTCGTTAGCTCCTTCGATGTCATTCATTCTCGAGCTCACTATAAAATATGCATCCACTCACTCAGTCGGTCAGTCACTCACTCATTCACTCACTCACTCATTCACTCATTCACTCACTCATTCATTCGTTCACTCACTTCCTCGCTCGCTCAGTCACTCACTCGCTCACACCCACTCACTTACTCACTCACTCACCCATTCCCCCGCTCACTTGTTCAACCTGTGCCCACAGATTCAGTCCCTGCTCCCTCCACCCCCCCCCCACCATTACTCACTCACAAATTAACTTTAAATTCACAGACCTAGGTCACCTACCGGTCTCACCCACCTATTCTCACACCCAGTCGTCCATTCAGTTACTCGCTCATGTTAACAACCTACCCCCTCAGGAACAGCGACGGCAGGCGAGGAAACCCAGTGCCTTTGACCATCTTCCAGCCGCCACCATTCCCTGCCCTCACTGCCCAACAGAGTCCATTAATCTTAGCATGCCGAGGCAGCACCGCAGGGCTACCAGTGTAGCATTACAGAGTACGACATAGGACCATAGATATAATATAATAATGGCGTACTATATCTGTGCATAGGACAGCCTGGGTCGCACGACATCTCACTGCCAGAGGTCCGTGCGCAGATTGGACTCACCAGCCACCTGTGCACTTATAGTCAACTACCACCCCCGCCCCCTTAATGACTAGATCGTCTTAGACAAGTCCGTCTTACAAAAAAGAACAACTTCACTCGGGGAAAGAAATATCATTTTTAAAAAAACTTGCCATTGACATTATTATCAAAGTCTACACACGGCATGATTCATAAATTAAGAACATCTCCACCAGGTCAAGCGTGAGGAACTGCAGAGCCACTAAAACTAATCTTTGCTTTTTTTTTTTTTTGTAAAGGGTGAATTGGAGCAAGGCTGGTGTGGGCGGGAAACTAGTGGCTCTTCGCTTAATGATTATACATCACACTGTTGCTGTTTGTTGTTTGTCAGTCGGACTCGACTAAGAAGACCATCTAGTCATCAAGGGGGCCGGGGTGGTGGTTGACTGTGTGTGCGAAGGTGGCTGTTGAGTCCAATCTGCACACGGAAGAACCTTTGGCAGTGAGGGCTGGGAATGGTGGCTGCTGGATGAGGTCAACGGCACCTGGATTTCTTCGCCTGCCGTTGCTGTTCCTGGGCACCAGTCTTGTTGGCCTCGCACGGCACAGGGCCTTTGCGGATAGAGGAGCGCCAGTTGGCTTTGTTTTGGGCAGCCTCTTCCCAGCAATTAGTGTCCAGGTCACAGACTTATAATTAATTGTTATATTTATCTGTGGTCCAGGTCAAAGGCCTTCAAGGAGAATTTCAGCGTATGCTAAAACACCACTCGCTGCCCACACCGCCGCGGTATATGCAGTGAGTAGTGTTTTAGTGTGATGGCATGATATTTAATTAGGCTGCGAGCCACAAATCTGGTGCCTACGCCAGTCTCAGCCTGGTTCAACCCTAAAAGCGGCAATTGTTATGTTAGGTCATTGGTTAAGGAGATTCACTGATCTTGGCATTTACACCTTACTTTTTTTTTTCTGTTTTTTTTTTTTGTGGTAGGGATTAGTTTCGTAGAATTTTGCTCCGACTGCTCTTCTCGTCGTTCAACTGCCAAGGTGTCTTTAACGTGCGCAAAGTGCACACGGGCCCTCCGAGTTTTTCGTCCATATCCGAGACGATTAGGTACTCGAGCCTCTCCGTACCTTCGGCATGAGGGTAGCCACACAAAGACCACCGAATTCGGTCACCGAGCCACTAGGCGCTTTAGGTGAGAAGAATTGCATTACATAAACGGACCGAATGTAGGTGGGCACTGTGTGCAGTTGTTGAAATTATATAGTGCAATTCTTCTCACCTAAAGCGCCTAGTGGCTCGGTGACCGAATTCGGTGGCCTTTGTGTGGCTACCCTGAGAGGCGAGCACCTTGCCTCTCGACCAACGTGTCCCTGAGATCTTGGGTGTATGTTGCAACGTCTTAATGTTGTTTGTATTTGTGACAAGACAGACTATACATTACCCCATCGCGGCTGTCTCCGGTGTGGTGCCCAATAGGAGCAAAGTATTGATCCCAAGGGCTATTGAGCTAACTACGTTTCCGATGATGATACTGGTACGTACTTTTATTATTACATAATACTTCTTGAGATGAAAGACCTTGACCCCTTGCCTGCTACACAGATTTCCACTCATATGCCGGCTGCAAAAAGGACAAAACAAGCAAATCCAAAAAAATTACACACCATAAATCCCACGCTTTTAAAATACACGCAGATGACGCCAGTAAGCAGGGGAACTAACTAGGAAATACGAAATGATGATAATTCGGGAATTGTTTCCATATGGTCACTCAAGAAATGCATACGAACCAGGCCCAGAACAGGTCCAGGCACACGGCAGTATAATGAGATTAGACAGCGCGGAACAGTTCCGGGCAAGGCAGGGAAAGGGTATATTGTTATGTACATATTACCGTTTCATCCGTTCATTCTTTTCTTGCCCCATGCCCACCATACCCCGTCCTACAACTGCACCGGCTTATTCATGATCACCCCCCCCCCCCCAATTTCTTGAATCACTTTGTCCCTTGGTGTTGTTATCTTTTTTCCTTTTGTCTTTCTATTTTCGTGCCTCCTCAGCGCGGTTAATTTCTACAAGATCAATTATATTCATTCATTCATTCATTCATTCATTCATTCATCAGTCATTCAAGTCATTCATTTATAATCCATTCCATTCTATTCCATTCATTCATTCATACATCCATTCCATTCCATTCATTCATTCATTCATTTATTTCATTCATTTAATTAATTAATTCATTTCATTTTTTCCATTCACTCATCAGCAACCTGTGCATTTAAAAATGTATCGCCCTTTTTTCTTTGGTTTACGTGCAAGTGCCTGAGAGAAAATAATGCTCTCAGTAGAGAGCCTTTCAAAAAAAAGAGAGAAAAAAATCGGAAACCCTGAAGAAGGTCCCAGAAACCGAAGTTGCATCCTCCGTCGTGTGTCATAATTTTCGTCTAACTTTTAAAAATAGTCGCCACTTGACGCAAAGCTTCACAAATAACATACCCCCTTCCCCTACCGCCGGGTGGCTATATGAATTCTGTCTCTGGAGTTAAGGAAATTTGTCATCAAATCAGAATCACCACGGAAGAACTAGCAATGGACATGTCAAGACAACGAAATGGGCACAGACAAAACGGACAAGAAAATATCGGAAATATTATCTCTGAGGAATACATGCATCACTTGCACTAGATGTATATATTATTGCAGCGTTATCTGCCAATTTCTGAATTCTGAACCGAATCCTCGGTGCATTAACAGAACTGTTAAGATTTTCGACTAAAACCGTATTGATGGTCCTAACACATAAAAAGTTATCCTCCACTAAATTTTTTTTTTCCGAATTACGAAGTCACTGTTTGCGGTGTCTGCGCGCGAAGTCGATTGCAACTTTCATTTTCGTTTTCATGTATGACTTGTGATGTAAATGGCAAACACGAGTGTGTTGTAAGCAGATACTTAGAAGACACGAGGCATTCAACTGACTCAGAAGGAGGAACGGTGAATATGTGAGCTTACTTTCAAACAGACTCGAGATATTCATCATAATTCATATTATGGATTGTGCAGAATTGAATGGTCACCCATCTCATTGCCATCTGTCAACCCAAAACTCGTTCTCACAATAGACCTACTGTATTATGGCTAGACACGATTAAGTTTTCTTTTTTCAGTGACAGTTTTCAAGCTGTGTTCGTATAACATATTGTGCTATGTAAAATTTCACATGGTGGACCTTATTCGAATATTTTTTTTTTTGGTACTGCCCAGTGCATTACATTTACAATTTACAATGCATGGGGGAGGGGGATGATTATTAATTACTAAATTAGTTAAAATTACCAAGTCACTGCATTTCAATTCAGGCATTTCATTAGGTGCAGATGCTAAAGGCAGTGATCCTCCCCAAAAAATGACCTCAGACCATTTCATGCAAATTGGGGATGTTATTGTGTTTTACTGTTTAATGGTTTATAAATTTTAAATTAAATGGTTTGGAACACTGTTATTTTATATAACAAGTTGCAACACAGTTGTCTAGATCTATTATAATTCACTGAATGCAAATTCTATGTCACTCTTAACTACAACAGTACAGGCCTGCATCATCCATTGCATGTTAACTGTCAATAGCTGGCCCATTTTATTTTTTTAATGCCACCGAGGAATACATGTACATGCATCACTTGCACTAGATGTATAAAATATTATTGCAGCTTTATCTGCCAATTTCTGCATAGATACTTTTTTTAGATTAGGAGAGAGTTGCATGTGTTTCGACCACCCAGTCGAGACATCCCTATCCCTGACCCTAACCCTATCTGCTTTTTCCTGTTCTTTTCCCTTTCACTAAAGCTAATCTTATCCTTAACCCTGCCCTGTACGTTTTCAAACAGGAAAAACAACAACAAAAAAAAATCTGTAAAGAATTGTAAGTAAGACTAAGAGTTTAAACTGGTCGGGGTGTAAAGAACTCTTTCCCCAAAATTATTGTCTGATTGATCAGAATTAATGTCAGATCTGATCTCCTATCTTCTGTAACCTTTTGTTTCACAAGTTAAAGTAAAATTCCGTCAGCAGGCAAATCCATGGATTAGAATTAAAACTGATGAAATATATATATTATATATATAAATATATATATAATGCTTCATTTCATTTCAGTTTACTGTCGTTCGTGGTCACGAAAATCCAGCTTGAATGTTAGACAGGTGACTGAATAAACCATTCAGAATGGTCTACTGAAATGCCACATCTTTCACATTCTCTTCAGCAACAGGACTATTAAATTGTAATTTATAATGTTTTTCACAATCACTTTTAAACTTAAGCGATGTAATTGACTATTGATATAATATTTTTTAGTTTCAGGAACTAGACTAAATATTAGTGTTAAACTGTAATGTCTCTTATTTTTTTAAAATTATCTTTCACTCTCAGCTTCACTTTGAACAATCATGGCTGATGTCATCACCTTGTCAGACTCGGACTCCGATGTTCAGGAAGAAGATGTCTCAAATCTCCCCTCACGAGAAGAATGTGAGGAAAGATGTCAGAGATTTGCAGAGATTACTGCAACGGACACAGCTTTGGCCATGTTTTACCTTCAAGACAGAGAATGGAATGTAGAGGTACCGTCAGATTTATGTAAAAGCAGTGGTTCTGGGGGGGGGGGGGTGTGTGGATGTGTGCAGGAGAAGGAGCATATGGGGATTTGAGTGTAGATGTTCTAATCAATCAAATGAAACACTGTTGCTGGACAGTGGGTGGCCTCATCAGCATTTCTAAATAAAAAATTAATTGGCTAAATTGTGATTGGGGAGAAAAAGCAGTGAGACTTGAATGTAGAGTGAAACAGGGTTTAAAATAAATTAAAAGATTACGAGCCACTGTGCGAGTAGATCAAGAAATAATAGCAAACAAAGCCAGGGATAAAATTGATTCCAAACATCAACGAACCCAGTAAAAAGTAATCTGCGCATCAAAACTAAGTCAGCTGTTAAAGTAAACATTACTGATGGAAATAAACAATGTATTTGGCAGGTTTCACTTTCAGTACTTGTGGCATTACCAAAACAGAGAAGGGAATGGCTGCTCTGAAACTTTATATGTAAGGGGAAACCATGAGTTATGTACAAAGAATTTAGTTCAGTAATGGCACACCATAGACCAGAAAGATAGCACATTTAGTAATACACCAGGTCATATATATAGAAATGATTCATTGTTGAAATACATAAAGCAGAAAGCAGTAATAAAAGAAATTATAAGACTAAGAGTGCAAATTTTGTCACAAGTTAGCTTTCAGTTACCTTTTTTTTGTGTGTTAACTGTTATTTGTCTTGTTGATTAAGTCAGTTTGTCAGTTTCTGGGTAGTGAACCAAATCCTCGATGCATTAAAAATAGAACCAACTGATCTGGGCAAGATAAATATTGCAAATTTTCCTTGTACCAAGAGCAGCTGCATATCTAGATCTAGGTCACATTAATAATGACACTTGGATTCGAAGCAAAGACTAAGGGATCTTTTTCTTACACCACAATTCCTTGCAGAATACACACATGAGAGAAAGTTGGCTTTCGGCCAGCTATGTGTAAAGGGTGGCGCAGAACGCAATTTCTGGGCACACTTTTTTACTTTTCAACACAGTTGAGGCTCAAAATCAATGAAAGTATTAAAATTAAGGCAAACTTCAAGAATTATTAAAACATGCCTGCCTACACCTTTATGTCTTTCTGAGCATAATATGATATTTTATAGAATTCAAGGCCCAGCGGTTCAAAAGCCTTCATGATTACATCCTTACTTCCTTTATAATATATAATTATAATTACATTAAGATTTCAGATCTTTAAATTGTGTGCATCTGATTGGCATGATCAACATTTATCCTTTTTACAACATTATCAAAAGATAATGGTTGAGATTTAGAAGCAGACTTCAACCACCAAATAATAGTGTTAATGAATATGGGATGAATTCAGTATACTAACAGATTATGCCAAGTTCTATACTTAGATCTGTAACATTAATGTCAACTCAATGCATCCAGATTCAGATATTCATTTTTTTTTCTTCTGTTAAGAGGTATATGAAGACATTAACCCTTGAAGACATAAGCGTGGTTTGCAGAGTTTTTGAATTTTGTGAATTTATTTCTTTAAAGCAATCTTGAATTATAAGGGTGATAAAAGAAATATTGCAAAATTTGATATTGATCTCTTTTATTTTCACTGAGGTTTTAGAATGTTGGGAAGGGTTATGATTTTTGTGTACTCTTATTACTAAATCATTCATCTCTGGAGCAACATAGAAAAAAAAGAGAGGTTTTCAGATCATAATCTCTCCACAGATTTCATGAAGTATTTTTTTTTCTTCATTTTCTCTCTTTAGCAAGCACTGAATGCTTATTATGCTGAAAAAGGTATCAGTGACCAGGCATTTTCAGAAGATAGTGATTCTACCACTGCGAGTGCAGCCCCGTCACTACAGTCATCATCACATTCAAAACCGTCCCCGGCAGCTGGGGCCACAGAAGACACAGACGGAGGGGACACAAAGAAAACAGGAAAAACGATGAGATCCTACCTGACCACACAGTGAGTAACTGTATTAGAATATTTGAACTTTTGGCATTTATGCATTTGGAATAATATAGTAGAATAACCTTCAAACTTAATATCGATGGTGTCGGGCGCAAACCAGCCAAGTCCAAAAATTTCATATTACGTTTTATATAGTACCAGTTTATGAAGCCTGGAATCCTGCATCATATGTCAAAGTGGCTGTTACCATTATCCAGTAGAAATACTCAAAATAAGCATGTGATCAAACTGGCTAGGTCCATTTCCCATTAGTTTTAGCGGCAGTTTTTTGTTTCTCCTGTAAAATTTGCTTATTCCGTCTTGGCCGGTTTGCTCCCGACACCATCGATATGGATTTTGTTGGCAGCAGCTTTATAGGAACCCTAGCCTAATCTCTGATGTAGCCTCATTGAACTGAAATGGGACCTAAAACCCCGAACTGAACCAGATAAATGTATAAATGGTAAAAAAAAAAACATTTCAGTGAAAGGCAAATCTCACAGTCAGATCAGATATACGGCAGGATAATGTCAAAGGTACCTCCAAAATCCAAATGAATAATAGGTCTGTTTTTGACTTGCATAGCTGCCAACCAGTATGTAAAAAACGTATTTTGTAAGCACTTGGAATCTAAGTGAGCAAGTCCGGATTTGTGGTAAGAGTACGTATTTGAAGAATTTCCCCATTTATCCTAGAAAAACAGAAAGACGAGAAAACGAAAAGTCACTTGTGTATCTAAAGCCAATAGCCCCAGATCTAGCGATTCGACGGGCCTAACAGTGTCTGCAGACCTTTTTTTTTTTTTAAATTTTCAATTATCAGAAATATCAGGAGTCTGTTTTGGGGTTTTGAAAAGTTGGCAGCGATGGACTTGGGATTCACTGAAACTCACTTGAATTTAATCTCCTTTAGCGTCTTCTTTAGAGTTGGAAAATTGTTGTTATGCAAAATACTTTGCTATTAGGGTCCATCCGTATAGTACATATGCTTGGGCAGGTAACCTCAGCAAATGAAAAGTGTATTTTTGGGGTTATGGTGGTGGTGATGGTGTGTGGGTGTAACATATGCTTTTAATTTATGGTAATGAAGTAAAAAGGTGTTATTGTTTTTTTTACTTATTTACATATATTTATATTTTTTTCAACAAAAAATGTACAGAATTAGGTCTATATAAAAATTGAATTTAGGCCATGCATCTAGTGAAAGAAATCAAATAACCCATAGGCAAAATGTCTCTGAAAAATGTTCAAATATTCCAAGGCTTTATATGGGACATTGATCATTCTCATGGTCATACTCTCGTACATCCAGAGAAGGGGGGAGGGGGTGTGATGAAACCAAGCATATGAAAAGCGTATGTGGAGGGGAGGGGGGGCAGGGGAATTGTTGAAACTAAGCATATGAAAAACGTGCTTGGGGGGAAGGGGTGGGGGAATGGTTGAAACTAAGCATGTGAAAAATGTAAAGGGGGAGGGTGGGGATATTTGAAGCCAAGCATATAAAAAGCATACGGGGGAGGGGGGGGGCTGTGAAAATGCCAGAATTGAAAATACATACTTTACGGATGTCCCCTTTTTTGTAGTCAGCACAGGCAGAATCTATTTCTGCTGATGCCAACTTTTCGGGCACAAGAGTTATTCATTCAGTGTAACCCGCGTGTATGGTAGCCACATGATCCCTTACCTGTATTCTCTGGAGCAGCCTTGGAGAAAGTCTTCAGTGGGAGTTTTTCCAGATTAGAATCTGTACATTTAGTATTTCCATTCATACTGTTCATAGAATTAGAATTATTCGCTGCCATTTTAGAGTCGTTGTAGAATGAAGGATGTTGGTTTTGTTCTGTAATGCAGGGCTGAACAGTTTTAATCATCAGATGAATGACACAGTCCACTCTTCAGGAAAGTATATTCTGCATTAGATACACAAAATACAAAACTGTCTGGAAACACAAGTTTAAGAAACGAAAGAAGAGCTCGCCACCCTTCAGAAAAGTATATTTTGCAGTAGATACATGAAACTGTCTTGAAACACAAGTTTAAGAAAACAAAGAAAAGCACAGTGCACCCTTCCAAAAGTGTATTCTGCATTAGATACACAAAATTGTCTTGAAACACAAATTGAAGAAACAGAGTACATGTAGAGTACTCGTCACACCTCAGAAAAGAATGTTCTGCATTAGATAAACAAAATTGTCTTGAAACACAAATTGAAGAAACAGAGTACATGTAGAGTACTCGTCACACCTCAGAAAAGAATGTTCTGCATTAGATAAACAAAAATGTCTTGAAACACAAGTTGAGGAAACAATAGCAGAGCACTTGTCACACCTCAGAAAAGTGTCCTGTATTAGTAGCTACACAGTTCTGTCTTAAAATGTGATTAACAAATGAAAAAAAGATCACAAGTTACAAAAGTATGTATCCTGCAGTAGATAGTTATACCACAAAAGAATATCCTCAGGTTTAACAAACAGAAGATTATCACAGGCTACACTTTTTAAAAGAAAATTTGGAGCCTTTGGGGCCGATTGCCTAAAAAAGTTTGAGAATCAGTGGTATACAGTATACTAAAAGATTCCATTCTGTTGACACTTGCCATTCTTTAGACCCTTTGAGAAACACTGTGTTAGGTAGATGGCAGCCCAGCATTATTTTGGGAATAGATGTGTTAGATGGTAAGGTGGTAATAAAATAACAATGAAACAACCACATAAAGGGGTCCATGTCCCAAAGGGTATGCTGGAAATAGCTGTATGTCCCTGGATCTGAATGAAATGCATGGTATTTACAGAGTTAGGCACAGTCGTTTCTGCCACAATGTACGTGTGTTTTCTTTGACTGAGAAATCAGAAATACAGGGCAAGGCTGGTGCCATGAAAATTCCAAGAAAAGTTGTCTATGTTCACATGCTTATATGTTTGGACGTCAATTTTTTCCAAACTATTTGCCCTTTATATTATTCGGACTACTTACTGATGTACTGACATTGCTACGAGTCCCAATTCCCGCTTGTATCTTTTCCTTTGCGTTTGATTTATCGTTTCTGTACTATTTCTTATGTGAAGTTTTGCTACGTGCAACTTTATCTGTTTGCCACATTTTGGCCTTTGCTTTGAAAAGCCTTGCTGCCACCCTCCAGATTTTTTTTTAGAAATAATATTTTGTCAATCCCCCGCTCAGTCTTACAAATGGGCCGTCCATGAAGTGGATAATTATGCTCGATATTGGCGATTTTGACACCCTCCCCCTTCTCATATATTATACTTTTCATAGTTTGCCTTCAACCCTCCCCTCTCCCTCGTAACAACATTCTGCCATTAGCATGGCGAATAATGTCCATGATGAGGCCTTGATGTTTTCAAGAATTTTGCAAGGAAATTTGACTGTTTCATCAGAAACCTTATAGACAAAAGTAGTATTTGTCTGCGCCCCACCCCAGGTTCATCGTATTTCTGATGTACGCTCCCACTTTCCTTTTTCCCAATCGTTTTTAATTCGCTATCATGATTGAAAAAAGCATTTCATTTTCATTATTATTATTATCTTATTATAAAAAAAAATAGTGGCGGGAGTAATTCATTGTAGTACAATTTTGAGCCTATTTTTGCTCGACGCTACAGCTTAAATGACAATTTCAACAATGATAAAGTTAATTTTCCAAAGTGTCAACTAATCCAGCCCAATCGCTTTTGTATTGACCGATTGTGTTAATTCAAGTTTCACGTATTTTTAAATAAAAAATGTAAAAATGTAAAATACAATGATCTTTGTTTTGGCTCCCTGTAGTAAGCTCACCGCACCGGAAACAATGTGTTAATACGCATTCAGTTCGGTACATGCACTTTCCCTACCAGAAATGGGTGCGTAGTGCTCTGGTGTGCATGAAATCTGTAGTAAAACTGTAGAATATGGCAAGCTTTCTAGATCAAAAATAAAGAGAGATGGAATGGTGGGTTCATTATCCCGGATAATGCCGGGAACTTCATCTAGTTATTAAAAAAATATTATTATTATTATTATTATTATTTACTGCATCAAGGCTGCACAAAACATGTTTCAACAGAAATTATTAGTTCCACAGTATGTCAGTGAAGCCATATATAATCATCAAGGTTTTAGACAAGTCTGGTGAAAATGCTACGGGCAATGATCTTCCAAAAACAAAGACTTCAAACCAGTTTTGGAAAACCTGGCCGGCCATTTAAATGTTTCACCGGTTTTGTTGACTCATGTGACATTCTGCCCTGTTTTTATTATTTTGACTTTAATGTTCCTGTAAAGTTGTGAAAAGCAACTTACGCCCTTGTGTTTTCTCTGTTGGCGTTGCTATTGAATTGTTTGTTGCTGTCGTGAAAAGTAACTTACGCCCTTGTGTTTTCTCTGTTGGCGATGCTATTGAATTGTTTGTTTGCAGTTTTAGTGGAACGGGCGTCCCATCCATGATCTGGCCCAACTGTTTCGCTATTCTGCATTTTGTGGAGAAGATAAGGCTGAAGTGGCGCGCACGGCATGATACTGAACCTCATCTGCGGGTTTTGTAACGGTCGCTTATTTTTAATGCTGCCATGCGGGTTGACCACCAGATGGTTTGCTTCTATTCCACTGGTTCTCATCCTGGGCGATATCGCCCCCGGGGTCGAAAGAGGGGGGGGGGACAAGAAAACAGCGACAAGGGTGCGAAAACGATGAATTCGGGTGGCGAAAATACGAATGGAGGACGATTTGGGATGGCAAATACAGGGCAACCACGGACTTGTTCAATAGCATGTGTAGATGGGTTTTATGAACAGAAAGGGCCCTTTTCTTTTAGTGCATTTGATGAAGAATGCTGTCTGTTTAATAAGGAATGATCAGCACGGCCCTTGTCATCAAATAAGGCTTTGAATAACTTAACATCTTATTTTGTATGTGATCTGTCTTCTTGTGGAATGTATTTGTTGAGTTTGAGTAGGGGGTTTTAGGGTAGGGGGCGATGAAAGAAAATTTGGATCCTAATGGGGCGATTGCCTGGAAAAGGTTGAGAACCATTGGTATATTCAAACTGCAGTTTTGTTCAATAGAGAAACAGTATACCATATTTCTGTGTGACAAGGTCGAAGGCAACACTATGATCGCGGAGCCACATGGCAGTTTGGGGGAGAAACAGATAGATCTAATTATTGACCAGTAATTGAGATTTCTACGTAATGTACTGGTGAAAAGTCTATCAGATCTGGCGGAAAGAAATGTATGTCCGTGTACGGCAGCTTAAAGCTGGGTTTTCATGTGTACGGAAACGGAACCGTCAAAAACCCTTCAAATAGTGAAATAGAAAGAGCCTTTTCATGTGTGTCGGGCTCGAAACGCCGTTTCCGTACACGTGGAAACACTCTTTCATTTTACTGTTTGATTGATTTTTGGCGCTTCCGTTTCCGTACATATGAAAACACAGCCTAACCTTGCTACCGACAGTGGAGAATTACTGTATACGGCAAAGGATTTTTTGAGCTGCTGGGGGTAATCTGATAATGGTTTTGGAGCATATCTATTTATCTATGTCTATCTATCTATCTCCTTTCGAGGGTTGTCAACCAGAATGTGTTATGTCCAATTTTATTCATTGCTCTTAAATGCCTGCAGGTATCTAATTCTTTGTGTGCCATGAATTTTTCTACATTTGCCTGTACAGGAAGACACGAGTGGGGGAGATGAATGAAGACCTAAGTACAGCAAACATTTATTGACAGAAAGTGGAATGTCTTTCTTCCCGAAACAAAATAGCGTTCTTGTGCACCGATACATCGGTAATTTGGCATAAATCTGACTAGCGGAAGAACCCATATACCGATGATAGAGAGATTAGACACAAGGTGTGTGACTCTAAAATCATAAAATAACCTAATAATGACCGAGGGCACAGGTTGTGCAAAAACTGGTGTCGAAGTTGTTTCCATTCTTCTCGGACAGAAGAATTGTGGAAATCCATGTGACTATGATGAAATTAGTGTAATTATTTGAATTTTCATTCGTATTACAAACTTCAAAGTCTTTTTTCATAATTTGATTATTTTGGACATAAAACATTCTGGTTTCCAACCCTCGATTTATCTGGCAACCCAAACAACAATTTCGTTGTTTCAGGGAGCACTGCCTGGAAACTTCTCAGTGATTTGGTTAGCTGAGTGTAGTGGTAATGGGGGTAGCTCTCTTGAAGTTGAAATGTTGCGTCCCTCGCCCTCCACAAGGTGCTTTTGTAAGGCAATGGATCGTTAACTGTTAACACTAACTTTTGACAAGAAAACAATACTATAAATTCTAAATGAAAACAAACAGGCTTTTTGTCTCTTAGCAGGGCCTACCTCAGACTATGATTATGATTCTGGCGGCCATAAGCCTGACGTGGATTCATAAAGAGCTAAGGCAGTAAATTGACTTCACAGGTATTTGATCGACAGCCTTGCCAGAAAAAGCGGACCCAGGTCGTAATGCACATGTATGTTTTTGTCAGACATTTTCTAGAAGCAGAAATATCCCTTTTTCAAGAAGCAAATAGAGAGATGAATAAATAAATAAATACTTAACAGACTAATTGCCAAAATAAATAAATACATTAATGAATAAGTTCTTGGCTAACTAACTGGCTAGCTGAATAAGGGACGAACTAACTAACCAACCAACTAACAAACTTTCTAACTAAGTAACTAACTAAAGATAGAAAGAAAAAAAAGCACTGAGAAACCTAAGGAGTAAATATGTAAGGAAATAAATAATAAATAAATAAATATATATATAAATAAATAAACACAACATCATATGAATTGTATTACTGTGTCAAACATACACGTATTCCTAGCACCACTGAAACAGCCTCTGCCCGAATTTCCACCAGAATACGTTGCATCACCGTAATACCGCGCGATACTGGTTTGAAATATCCTGATACTGAGACGTCACTGCTTGAATTTCACATAACCTAACAGCTTGTGAAGCTGTACATTATATCACCAGTAATTTATGCTCTCTGTATGGGGGTTCTGCATAATAAAACAATGCAACACACACACACACACACACAAAGTTGTGTCTGTCATTGATAAAATCGGTGCATCGTGTAGGAAGGCCATTTTGTTACATGTATTTTAACACATAGACATTCAATACTGGCGTCCATACGTAATGTGTAGATTTGATCTTAAAATGACTACGTATTGCGAACCGCCTACATTGCGATTTTATCACTAGATGTGTCACGATATTGCGTTCGAACTAAATATGAAATATTACCACCAAACACGTATTTTTCATTCGTTACATTTTTTCCCCGGAGGTCAGTTGACTGAAAGCTTGATTTGACTTCCGTATTCCTTTCTGTACTATTTCTTACAGTTACCGGTGCACGACACTTGATCATAGATATACACTACTAAACGGACTTGATACAGCTTTTTCTTTTTGCCACATTTTGACGAAAAAAAAAAAGAAAGTATAGATCTAATCATAACTATGTTTCATCGAGGAAAATGAAATAATCTAACTTTGAAAGTCTACAGCGCAATTATTGTTTTTTAAAAAATATATATATTTTGTATACTTCTTTAATCTCATTTGGGAAACTTGCTTATGTGTCATGGCAGCCTAGTTACAACTAGAGCAGACACATATCGCCGCCACAGTGCAGCGCCAGTCGGCTGTTTTTTTTTTTTTGGGGGGGGGGGGGGTGGTAGGGATAAGTTTTTTATGTATTTTCGCCCGGGCATCGGCCTGTTCGGCCTGCTGTTTTCGATTTCCAACTGCCAAGGTATTTTTAACATGCACACGGGCCACCCTAATTTTTTGTCCTTATCCAAGAAGACTAGGTGCTTGATCCTACCCACCATAGAATAATAATAATAATAATAATAATAATAATGTATGGCATTTATATAGCGCATATACATTACAAAAAACGCTCTAAGCGCTTTACAGAACCAACGTGTCAAAATACATGGGTAAACAATGAACAACAATCAAGGATGGTACTCTTAATTAAAATAAAAGGGGCATACAGAAACACCCTTATAAAAGCTCACCCACACAACCCACATTGATACACACATAATAATAATAGGATCAGGGACAGGAAAATATGAGAAAAATTCCAACGTGCCTGCACCGACCGGGATTTGAACCCGATACCTTCATGAGAGGCTAGCACCTTGCCTCTACACCACCATGTCAATGACTGTTTCCTTGGAAAGATTAGCTCCCCCCCCCCCCTTTTATTAGCGCAAGATTATCCGTTAGTTTGAGGTGCCGATGCCTCTGTTGTAGCTGACATTGGCCAAGAAGAATAAAAACAGTATAAACTCAAATTTTCAAAAATTGTGACTATACTCGTTTTTTCCAGTGGAGAAAGCAGATGATTGGTGGGCGCATTCTCGTAGGATCTCCATCAGTCCTCTCAGTCTGTTATATTGTCTGTCCGTCACAGTCATTCCACAATTGCCAAAGTCATTTTTTTCGGGTGTTTTGAGATGAGATGCTCAACGTAATCAGACAGTCATGTTGCACTGTTTAACAGGTACATTGTTTAGATAGGTTGACTTATGAGTTTTTAAACGAGAATTCTCATCCACGTAAATCACCATTTTAGACTTGTTAGGTGAGCGTTGCCTAATAAAATTACAAAGCCAAATAGAGAAGATATAGAGTTATGTTCACTGTTCAGTTATAGCTCTCTTTGTAAAATACTACGCTTCCCTAACAAGAGCGATCACTGTAAGCGAATTACGACAGTTTTCCTTGATTTTTAAAAATATACCCCAAAAAAAAAAAATGACCTTGGCAATAATTGTGGAATGAGCATGACGTAACGTCTTGCGTCTAGGCCTACCTAGCACAATGTGTCGATGTGCTTGATCTACCACCATCTACCCGCACGCTTCCCAGAAGTTTTGAGTTTGGAGAAAGCGCGTTGATACGATAACGGTCACATCGTGCGAAACAAAAATAAAATGACGTACAGATTATAACTCCAAACAGAGGATACCGAGACGGTTCAATTCGCCAAATTCCGTCCGCCGGCTTGCGCGCGTATCATCCATGTCAACAGTGCAACAATTCGCACCACACCCCCTTCATAATTGAACGAAAAAGGCAAGTACCAATGAGCTCTGTGAGTAGTACTCGCCGTGTTTATACGCGCACAAGTTGTGGACATATAGTGAAAGGAATGGTCCGCCTCGGTATTCTGTGTCTCGGGTATAACAGAGCGATAGGATAGAAGGAGGCCTTACTGGGGGCGGCCGCCAACAACATGTAATTATAGAAGCACCGTACATTGTGTGACCTGTGTGTCTATTATAGTATTTCCTATTTGCGTTTTGGTTTCTATGAAATACGTTTAATAACTAACTGATAGTTTGAATTTGCCTGTATAGGGCAAGGGTTCACGGATCCCTTTTTGAAGCAGGCATAATTATTGTTGGTAGGTCCGACACCGTGTTCAATTTTTAAAAAGGCAGCGAGAGACAATTAGCCTTCAAATCTATTAATATTTCAGTAACTTGCAACCTTTGGCATGACTAACTGACCAAACTATACACTCTTCAGGCCTTAAATTTGGCAGGAAGGTGGCAATTGAGATAAGGAAGATGATGGCTATAATTAAAAGTTGTTTACTTCAAGCATGTATTTTTTAAAAAATAACAATGCTTACTGCTATGTAACATCTGTATTTTTGCATGTTTGTTTCGTAATATTATAGTACCGTCCATGTCATAAAAAGTAACCGTATCAAGCGTTCAGTTTGCTACGTTGTGTTCTGGCGCGCATGAGTTCTGAAGCAGAACTGCAGATTACTACTTTTATTGTAAGAGAGAGAGAGAAAGGGGGTGGGGCGATGGAGCACATGATTGTTTATTCCGGGCAATGCCCGATAGGTCATCTAGTATTAAATAATGATAATAAAGTACATTTATATAGCGCGCTTTTCCTGACGAGCCAGGGCGCTTTACAGGGAGAAAAACAAAATAATAATCCACTCTTATACACGTGTATAAACACAACGGTGCACGCGCTCGATCGGGTACACACAAGCACACACACATTAACACTCCCATCCCCCCCCTCCCCCCCCCCCCCCCCATTTGCAAGACATGGCACACAAATTTCATCAACAGTCAAAATACTGTTTTTAAGCAAATGGATTTTAAAATTAATTTTAAACCAGCTGGATGGATTCCAGCTACCTGATGTTCTATGGGTGTTCATTCCAGCATGTACTGGGACCAAAACTGAAAACGGACGGCGACCGAATGTTCCAGATTATAATTTGGCTTTGTGAAATTATTGCTGGTACTGGATCTTACCAACCTGGTTGGTTTATGAACAGAAACAATATTGGAAATTAATGTATGATGGAGCAGAGGAAACTATAGGACACTTACACGTATCGATATGGATTATTATTGCAAACTGCATTCTATATGTAATTATTTTTGATTCCAGTTACCACCTGCGGCGTTTCGATGGTATCGTTAATGAAGACTTTTGACAAGATGGCTGTATGGAAGGTTGGGAGTAGGGGGAAGAGAGACAGGAGGCAACGATACCTGTGTCTTGTGAAGTGTTTTTTGTTTTGTTTTGTTTTGTTTAAATACATCATCGTAATTTGTATTTTGCCTATTTACCACGTGCTGAGGATGTGCAAGAAAACCATAACGTGAACGTGCAGTTAAATCTTTTTATTATTTTTTTTAATTGGATGTCAACGGGCGGTGAGCTCGTTTGAATAATAGAGGTCATGTACAGTACCGCCCGGCATTTGCATATTGAGTGGTGTGATGTGTGGTGATTCCATTTGAAAATTGGGAGATCAAGTGCAGTAACCTATAAAATTTAGTATAATATAGATGGCGGCTTGCTGTAATCGTACAATGTATTTATTTATTGGACGGCGACGCACAAAATAGTTAGTTGTGGCGAAGATACTAGAAACAATAAAATTAGACAGCTAGCGGTTTTAGCGTGCACAAATTCGCATCGTCACCTAGCGGCAAATGCGCGGAACTAATAAACTGCAGTATTCTACAAAGCCAGACAGGGAAAAAAATATTGAATTTTGTTCTCTGTTCAGTATCGCTGTAGACCTGACCAGGGGTCACCAAACTATTTTTATGTAGATTTCAATACTGTTATTATTGAAAAATTTTGCACAAATTAAAACCAGATTTTAAAAATTTGAGTTTCCTAGAATTAAATGCATTGTACTTTAATTATATCAGCATTAAAAAAAAAAAAATACAGTGTGTGTGCTTAGGGATTAAGGGGGGCAGTACTGTACTGGTGGAAGGACCTCAGGGCGCGCAAACTGTCCACGGGTTGGGGGAGGGGGAGGGTGCATATTTTGTTATTTTCTATAATTTTGAACTTCAGAGTGAGTCGCAACACACATGAAAGCCTATATACCAGTAGTTTTTTTTTTCCTCATTTAATTTTTTTTTCACCGAGAGCCACAGTTGAAAGCTAAAACTAAAAGAGCAGCTGGCTGGTTGCCGACCCCCATCGTATGGACATTTTAATTTTTTTTTGGAATTTCCGTCTTTTTTGTGACCCCAGACCACAGCGGATGGATCAACAACTGTTTATATAGAATAGATAATGTTATTGTTCGCAACTCAGCGAAATGTGTAGGAAGCAGATAGTAGACCAATAATGTATAAGCTGGCTACCCTGTGTTACAAATGTATGTACAAATACGAGCCAACTTATTTAACTGATCTTTTGACTCGGCCCTATGTACCATCATGACATCTTAGATCATTTGCTGTGACGAAAAAGTTTAAAATTCCTAAGATGTCCCTGAAGACCATGGGTGAAAAATCTTTTTCTTTTCAAGGGCCTCAGATTTGGAATTCTCTCTCCCTGTCTTTGAGAGACACCGAAAATTCTATGACTTTTAAACATCAGCTGAACAGTCATCTTTTTACACTCTGAATGCCCATCAAGCTTTTGTTTTCCCCTGAGTATGCCTGTATATTGTGCGTGTGATTTATATGATGTAAATGTTGTAAAGCGCTTAGAGCCTGGTTATTAACGGGGTAAAGGGGATGACGTGGTATATAAATTCTGTGTATTATTGTTGTTATTATTATCTAATATTGAAATAGCAATAAAACCACCACATTTCAAGCCTTATCCAAAGAATTTATACTGGGCCCGCAAACTGCCCATGGTTCCATCCAAAACATGGGCTCTTGGAGATAAGATATCTTGGTAGTTTTGTCACAAGTTACTTTATACAATGGATATTTGATTTTACGCCACATAAGTGCTCTTTCTAGTGTGGTTTCTTTTTAGATACACAAATATATCTGTCTTTCATGGTCCCAAAATATGTCTGTCTTCCTTGATGCCAAAGTATGTCGATCCTCTATGATCCCAAAATATGTCTGCCTTCAGTTTGTTTCAAAATATCATATGTCTGTCTTCTAGGATCTCAAAATATGTCTGTTTTTTTATGATCTCCAAATACGTCTCCTTTCTGTGATCTCAAAGTCCGTTTGTCTTCAGTGATCTCATTTTGTCCACAGATTTCCAAATTCATGTACGTTATATATATGTATTTGCAGGCTCTTAATCATACTTTTTGTTTTTGTAAACTGTTTTCATTGCTTCATTTTCTCCACAGACCACCCTTGTTACAGCCTAAAAACGAGAGTCGTATTCGAGTCCTCTCCTGGAACATTGATGGCCTTGACCCAGATAATCTTCAATCCCGTACAGAAGGAGCATGCAGAGTATTGATACAGTAACAATTTTACTTACATACTTTGTGTCCAGTTGAAAGGGTGTATTAACCGACAGACGTCTACCTTTGATGATAGTGAACATGACCAATCACAGCAGATATTTGAATCAATTTTCCAAATGTACCAGAATATTCATTATGACTGGCCCTATCATGAAACTGCGACAACTGTATTCACACAACTGCAGATGAAAACTTTTTTTTACTGCCAAATATTCTATGAAGTTCTCAGAGCAGATATATCTTTTTTCTATGTGACTACCGGGGAGGGGGCAATAACACAGATGTTTATAACTAGAAATTGTATATTTATAATGAGAAATTCCTATCTTAACCCTCTTGCACTTAAACAGCCTCATGGTAGGGACAGCGTTACATGTTCAAACATTGGAATACTGATATTTTGGGATTTGAAGAAAAAGACATCAGTAACCTTTAATGGAATGGTGTCAATAAATTAATGACTAGTCAGTGAGAAGATTGACATGGAATCATGAGAATATTTCAGTAAATATGATTCTTAATAATAATAATGAAGTCAGAAGATCATTTACATAGCGCCCAATCCCAAAAAATTGTTCTAGGCACTTTACAGAAAGTCTTGTTCTCTCCATCTACAATTCATTCTCTCTCTCTGTCTCTCTCTGTCTGTCTGTCTCTCTGTCTCTCTTTCTCTCTCTCTCTCTTTCTCTCTCTCTCTCTCATCCTTTCTCTCTCTCTTTCTCATTTATATTCCATCCCTCGACATGCGTGCGTATCATTTATGTTAAATAGGCAACAATTCGCACCATGGCCCTTCATAATTGAACGAAAAAGAGTAATACTCAGCGTATTTATACACGCACAATTTGTAGACATAATTTTGGAAAAAGGATGGTTCGTCTTGGTATTTTGTGTCTCAGATACCACAGTTCCTTAACGAAATAGCATAGGTATAACAAGGTTCCAATAGCCAGCTGACGACATGTAAGAGCACATAAAAAAAGTTGTGTAAAATGAATGTACTCTAATGCTTTTACTACAGTACTGATCACAAAACAGTTGCATGTATTTTGTAATCCAGTGATGGTTGTTTTAAGCCCAGTGTCAGAATTGGCGTTCTCTCTTCCCCAGAGAAAACCCAGAGGTGATCTTCCTTCAAGAGGTGGTAGACCGCAGTTTGAAGATCATCCAGGCAAAATGTGAAAACTACCAAGTCTTTCCAGGTGCCGAAGCTGATGTATTAGTTCCAGTAAGTTGATTCTTTAATGATATATACATCATTCATCTCATATAGTGGTGCTGTAGCAGCTGAAAGTATTTTTGCAGCACATTATAGATGGGAGTACATCGGTTTTAGTTGACCGCTGCCCTACGAAGCGCAAGTGGCACAACTGCTGTCAGTAAAAACAAAACACGGGATCCATTGAATTGTGGAAACGAGAACTTTAATACAAAGGAGAACGAGATATCCACAGAAATTCCAGGTCTTCAGCCACAGCTACTTCAGGATACTAACTACGCTCTCTCACATTTGCACTCTTGTCATAATATACACATTCACATAGACCTTTCCAGAACACACGTGACCACCTATTCCATTTTCCTTGGGTCTAGTAGGTTCAACTGACCCACAAATCAGCCAGTAAGATATTAGCATGTCTTTTGCTTACACACACCCCCCCCCCCCCCGTCAAAATAGCACAAACAAAAGTAAACAAAAACCTTCAAGAGAATTATGGAAAAAACGACACTTGAACGGTACAGGTCAAACCTAGGTCAGAGACCTCATTAGTAAACAAAGTAATAAAGGAGAACGGGGTGAGAGAAACTCACCACTACGCAATACAACACAAATAGGATGGAGGGGGGTGTTAGACACTACAGACGTATCGATGATTTTGGTAGATTTGAGTTATAGCTACGTTTTCCTTGCACATGGTGAGATCTGTATTCTCACAAAGTGGCAGAAGGATATCTTTAATAGTTTTGAAGAAATGTTTTCACCACACGCTTGTCTGTCCATAAGAAATCTCATGCTTACCAGAACTCTAAAACGCCTTTCTGTAAAATGGGAATACTGTTGATACACCAGAATGTGAGATGGACGACAAAATGTTGGACTGGTTTTTAAGCAGCAAAAATTTTTTTTTTTTAAATGGGTATTTCCCAGTGCCCTGTGTAAGAAACAGAGAAGACCAGTCAATGAATTCTAAAAGAGTTGAAAATAACAATAACTGAGCTGATTTTTGGTCACCGGAGAGTTTTGCCATGTTGGAGAAAAAGACAAATGTACCAAAGCAAAGTTTTACAAGAGACTTAATGCAAAAACATTTTTCGCATTGAGTCCTGCGTTATTTTGTTTGATTTCCATTTTGTCATGACCAAAGGAAAGTATTAGTCATATGATGTTAAGATATGATGAAATAAGATGATAAGAATCTTTTTAATTATACCATTAGGAAAATGCATTTTGACATGGTGTTTAAGAGCACTAATCTGGTACACACATCTAACGCATCATTATATAAACATAACATAACTCTATAACAAGCTTTATTACATGAGATAACATGGCATTGAATCATAGTAAAATATGGCACATATCTAGCTATCATGTCTTGTTGAAGCGAATTGCGGAGGGCATAAAAGATCTACTGTATCTTTCTCAGTTTGCTTTGATGTGTATTATTCTTTTGCTCCAGATATTGCCCAGATAGAATGATAAAGCACATTTCAGTCTATAAAGTAATGCTGAAAAGTGAATTTGAACTAGCCCGATGTATGCGGTCTTTAAAATTTCACCAGCTCTTTGGTGATACTTTTTCCTTTTTTTAGTTATAAATGGGAAAGATAGGGACATTGGTCTATTTGTGATGATAATGTAGAGACATAAAAACTGTGTTGAAATATGTCACTGTGATACTAAACTGGGAAGACAGGCAGAGATACAGGCTAGGAGATAATACCATACCACTCTAGACAAAGTGGCTTCATTGTCATTTACATTGTGGCTTAAAAATGGGAACAGCGAGAGGGCTTTGTGTAGTTATGGGGTCTGTTGGGAAACTGTTTGTGTCATGCTAATTATTTGCTGTAAAATGTATGTTTTCAAAGGTTTACATTTTTTTCTCATGATAAAGATTGTGTGTGAAGTTATTGCTGAAGAGATGCAACATGCCACCATCAGCCAAATGACACTTGTGAAACAAAGATCTGTTCATGCATTTATGTTACATCCTCTGTTATGTGCTCACATACCAAAGAGAAAAGGGATTGTTAAGTATCCAATACAATACTGGAAAGGCCATACTCAGTTTTTTGTATACAAAATACCACACTCTGACAATTGACATCTGTGGAGCAAAGATCTGTTCAAGCAATTGTGTATGTGGGAAACCAAATTATGTAGATTTCCCTCATAAATCATGAAAGTGCCCAGCACAATGACAGCTACTACTGAAAATGCCTTACAGTTAGCCAAATGCAGTAAAAGCTCACAAAAGTAAAAGTAATAGATCTTAACATGAGACGTTTATTTGACTCCTTGAGCGCTTGCTATTGAAAAGTAAGATGGAATGTGACTGTAATATTCACGTGATTACGTTACGGAGATCCATGTCACTTAACATTTTTCGCCTCCACCTCTTCGATCCACCAGCCATCTGAATTTAACTCTTTTAGCTTGTTGATACGGCAAAGGTCACTTGACATTAAAAGAAACCAATGCTTTTAGTTGATTAAGTCAACCAATTTTTCACAGCTGATCTTGTAGAGCCAAAGAATCGAGCTTTCCAGAAGTGTTTATTTTGTTGAAATTTTCAAGTCTATACCAGCGCTCCAAATGCTTTCATTTCAAAATTCAAGATTACCACTGGCAACCCAAAAGCCTCATTAGAACACAGTAATTTGCAACGCCAGTGAATTAATAAAAACAGACAACTGTGAGTCAGAGAAGGACCTTGTAAAAATGTGGGCACAAGCAAAAAGGTATTTTATGCAAAGCCTTTCTGTTCCACAGCTGTTTACAAGCTCACACCCACTATTTCAGGTGCTTAACACAATTCACTGCATCCACCCAGACTAAATTCTCATGTCGTTTTGGCTTCCAGTTCTAACCTTTGCAGAGAAATTGTGACCAAATGTGCAAGACATAACGTATTACTTGTCACACTTAACCGGTAATAATGATTTAAAATTGCATTTAGTAACCTAACTTTCTGTGATATTATGAAAGATACTTAATATTTTTACTAGACTGTTATTGTTACACCCAAGTGATGGTTAATGGCAACCCTCCAACTATGAGATTTTTTTAGTTTTCTTGTTTTTCATGGAAACAGATGAAGATCTCTTTCTAAATCCAGTGGAAAAATATATCTTACTAGAGAACACAAGAGGAATATTTAAAAATACATTGTGTTCAAACCATCTATTTGTTCGCTCTTTCTACATTAATTCTGTTTTTTTTTTTTTTCTGCCTTCTCTAAAGTTGGCCTTTCTGGACTTCAGAATCTTGTACTCGAGACCATTCATTGATATATAATCCTCTAATCCAGTGGTTCTCAGAGTTCCAGGCCATATTCTTCCCCTTGCAATCCCAGATCTCCTCAACTCCTCTCCCATTTTGAATCGTCATCTGTGTCTTGTATTGTATTTTATGTATTATTTGTCGCCAGTCGACTGTTGGAATCTCTTGACAATCAGCCTTTGAGTTTAGTTTTATCAAGGTTCCAACAGCCAACCAACATTATGTACATAATGAACTTCATTTCATATACACAGTGTTTAGAATATATTCTTTCTCAGTTTGGAGTTCCTCCTCTGACTGAAATTCCTTCCCAGTTCCTCCCCTTCGCTAAAATTCCACTACTAGATTTAAAATGCCTCTCTTGGGAGCCAAGTGCTCCTGTTTGAGAATCATTGCTTTAGTCAAAATCAGGGACATAGTTATAAACAATAGAGAGACATTTTGTGTCATCCAGATTTTCCATGCTTGTGATTGTGTTCTCCAGGGTGCATATTTCACTGCCATGCTGTTACGCAAGGACTGTGTCGCTTTGGAGTCTGTCAATCTTGCCGATTTCCCTACAACTCGCATGGCGAGGAATTTACTGGAAATTCAGGTGAGTGCAAATTAAGCTAAGGATTTGAATTTTTTTTTTGCAACAGTAATAGTTCATGTATCTGGAACTTCTTGAAAGATAACATGAATGGGCTTATCGCAACCTTAGTTCTTGTTTGCTCCAGCTCCACTTTTTGCTCAAATGAGAAATTCAATATCAAACATTTGCAGCTTTAGTAATAGTATTATGATAAGGCGTCAGAATAAATCGGAACTGTGAAACAGCTTTATAAGTGCCACAATGCATTAGTATGTAGAAGAGGTATAACAAATGCACACTTTGACACTTATTTAAAATGCGTTGTGGCATTTATCACGCTGTTTCACGGTTCTGATTTATTCTAACTTCGTATCATAGTGGTTTGAATTTAAAGGACTGTGGTCTAATTGATTACAAAGCAGAATAGAGAAAATACATGTGCTGAAATTGTGTTTACTGCTCATCTATAGGCAGAATGCGCATGATGTCACAGAGTGTTTTTGTTTTGATCTTCCTACACTAAAGTTGGCCGGTGGATCAGTTGATTAGTGTAACTTCGAGACATGTCTAAACGCTTAAAATGCCTGCTGGTTGCATTGTTGTTGATTGTTATGACAGGGGTGGAAAGGATGGATCCAAGCTGGTCAGATTCCCTACCATCTGTGTAAACAAGGGAAATGAAGTGAAAGAATTGACCAAAGTCTCCCACTGAACATGTACGCATGTGCCATTGTTTACTGTAGCGAACTACTTATAGCTCGCCGCTGGTTGGTTTGCAACACCCCCTGTGCTCGCAGTGCAAATCAGCTAACGAATCAAAATGAATGCCACAATCGCCATGATAATGCGTGGGTCCTTACCCTAAAGATGGGGGATATGCGCATTCTACCTATAGCTTACTCTGTAAAACACCAGTGTCCCCTAGCAACTGTCACAAAAATGGCTGAAGCCGTAAATGTTTAACATCAAATTTCTCAGATGAGCTAAAGGTGGAGTTGGAACAAGCAAAAACCATGGTTGTGATAGGGACACAGTGGTCTAGAGGCAAGGTGCTCGCCTCTTGCCAAGAGTACTGGGTTCAGAACCCAGCCGGTGCAGGCATGTTGGGGATTTTTCTCATATTTTTCTTGTCCCTGATCCTATTGGGGGGTAGGATCGAGCACTTAGTCTTCTTGGATAAGGACGAAAAAATTTGGAGAGCCCGTGTGCACGTTGTGCACGTTAAAGATACCTTGGCAGTTGGAAATCAAAAAGAGCAGGCTGAACAGGCCATTGCCCGGGCAAAATCAAAACAAAATTCATCCTACTCCCCCCCCCTCCCAAAAAAAATTAAACCCCGCCAACCGGCACTGCACTGTGGTGACGACGTGCTTGCTCCAGTTGTAACTGGGCTGCAATGACACAAAGGAAGGCAAATTTCCTAAACGGGATTAAAGGAGTATACAAATACAAATACAAAATATGTTTTGTTCTCCCAGAGTTTCAATTCTTTTGTTTGGACTACAGCTAATCTTAGTGAGGGAACACGTTTTTATCAGTCATCGTGCATCATATGTTTTGGATGCTATAAATGAAACAAACCAGTAGGATTAATTAATGATGGGACATTTATTTTATCATTTCTCTTTTTGACACCAGTGCAAAGTGAAAGACATTCGTATGACATTGCTGACCAGCCACTTGGAGAGCACAGCGGAATATAGCGAGGAGCGACAGAGGCAGTTGAAAATTTCCTTTGACAGAATGAAACAGACCTCAGCAGATCAAACTGTGATTTTTGGAGGAGATTTAAATTTGAGAGAGAAAGATGTGAGTATCTGTAAGATTTTTTTTCGTTTTTTTGTTGTTGTTTTTTTTGTTTTTGTCATTGTTAGACTTGTAACATCCCTTTCCAGCACAAGGAGTCTATATCAGAAATAGGGCTTGGATCCTCATCAGGCTGATGAGTGAGTGAGTGAATGCTAGACCCTATTCTAACCTCATCGGTTGATAAGATCCAGAGCACTGTGTTTTTGCCATAACTTCGCAGAGAACTGCATTTTTTTCTTCTACTGAAATCTGGACTGTTCTGCTGCCCAAGGGGAAAATGATGGAATTGGAACTGACAGCTTGGACTTTTTTCTACTTCACTAGATGAAGTTCCCGGCAATAAACCTGTGAACCCACCGTTCTATCTCTCTCATTTTTGGTCTACAAAGCTTCCCATAATCTAGCCTACAGTCTTACTACAGATTCCATGCGCTCCTGAGCACTACTCATTTGTGATTGGGAAATTGTGGGGGCACGGAAGTGAACACATATTAATATCGTTTCCGATGCGATGGGCTTTCTATAGGGAGCCGAAACAGCGATCATTGTGTTTTACATGTTTACAACTTTTTATTTAAAAATACCTGAAACTTGAATCAACACAATCGGTCGATACAAAAGCGATTGGACTGGATTAGTTGACACTTAAGGAAATTAATTTGATAATTTTTGAAACTGTCACTTAGGCTGAAGCGTCAAGCAAAAAAGGGCCAAAATTGCACCACAACGAATTACTCCCGCCACTGTTTTATTTTATAATAAGATTGTCTCTGAAACAGTTGCTTATTTTGGTTTGCCACACTAGAAACTACTGTTAGCTGATAGGACTATCTGCCGTAACTGGGTCCAACAGACCCCATGAGGTTCGAATGAGTTGTGTTTAGGTTTTCTTTCTTTGAGAAGTCAGGGTCTGTCTGACAGGCTTTGTGAGGTATGAACTGCAGTATGAACTAGGGGGATTTAAATAGGATTAAAACCAGAGGGAGGAAACAGGTAGAACCAGGCCCTAAGGAGGATTGTATTTCAGTTCAACTTGTTTTTCGACTATCCATGTCTGTTGATACCTTCTGCTTCATCCAAAATGTGGGCTGTCAGACTGTCATATGTTCAATCCATTCATTGGTTCTCCCATTTCCCAACAGCAAATTTAGTCAGCTAGTGTCCGGTCAGTCACTCATTTTCACGATCTTAATTCTTGTGCGTTCAATCTCCATTTCCTGAAAAACTGGAGATCTTTTAGTATGTAGAAGAGGCATAACAAATGGACATTTTGACACTTGGTTAAAATGGATTGTGGAACTTATCAAGCTGTTTGTTTCACAGTTCCGATTTACTCTAACTTTTTATCATAATACTTATGTGTTACGTCAAATTTCTCAGTTATGCTAAAAGTGGAGTTGAAGCAAACAAGAGCTGAGGTCATGTTTTGTCAGTCATGTAACTGCAGCCCCATATCAGTCTGAAAATTTTATTTACCATGTTACTCAACCGAATGTGGATATGAATGATCAAACAGTTTCAATTTTTTCCCATGTTATGAAGTGGATGATTGTGATGATTTCAGCTGAAGGGAGCATCAGCCAAACCTGACAAGATCTATGACATTTGGGAGGTCACAGGGAAAAGACCAGAGGCCAAGTTTACCTGGGATCTAACAATCAATGACAATAAACAGCTCGGATTGAAGTTCCAGCCGCGATGCCGATTTGACCGCATGTATGTCCGTCATGCAAAGGAGCCGAAAGTTAAACCAGTTTATTTTGAGCTTGTGGGGATCCAGCGTCTCTCAGCCTGCCAGCGATTTCCCAGCGACCACTGGGGCATACTTGCTCATTTTGATGTGAAAACTTAAAGACGTTGAAAATTGCCTTCTACACCTACATTTGATTGCATTTAAATAATTTTACGATTTATAGTGGATACTGATTTATTACCAAAAATTAAACCAAATTTTGCACTTTAAATGGTGCAATATTCTTGGGCATTGGCTATGTGGCAATGGAGGAAGAGATTGAAATTCAGTGAACATTCATGGGGTACAAATTAAGGGGTATTTGCCATATTGTTGTATGCGACATTTTGCTGATTTTGAGGTTTTGTTGTGAAAGTGGTTCTCTCACTCCTAATTTAATTATGTATGAGTGTCATATGGGTGTATTTTTCATGGGCATTTTTATGCAGGCTTGGATTTTGAAGCCTGCAACTCTACAAACTTGCAGTCCTCGTTTTCTCAAAAAGGTAAAAATGCACATACAACAATGTGGAAAATAGCCTACGAAATGCAAATTTCATAAACAGCAGTGCAGTGTACATTGTGATGAAAATCTGTTGGAATATTCATTAAAACTGGCTACTAGTGTAATTTACACATAATTTGCATGTTGAGCATAACTGTGTTCTTTGATGATCAAGTGTATATGTAAATAGAAAAATTATCCATAAAATACATGCTCGATTTTGATGAACCCGCTCATACTCTTTTCATATGCTTTGTTCCAATTCCCCTCACCCACCATGATCAATAGAATGACGAATGCTTATTATAAACTTTAAATGGCATTTTGTGTAGACTATTTGATTGTTTCATCATGAGACACATCTGATCTTTGATTTTTACATAATTCTACAACTTTTTTTGTTTAGAAGAAGTAAAGCAAACTCTGTACATATGATCCCCAGCAACTCCCTCGCTGTCCCCCATGTTAATTTTTCCTATGCTGGGATGAAGCCTCCCCTAGGAGCGTTCATAGTTTATAGATCCCGTTGTCTAAATGCGGGAGCAGCGAATGAGTTGTTGACCCTATTCTATTAGTAATAATCATCCAATAACCCCATCAGTCATGTTTTTTGCAGTAACATTGCACAGTATTCTTTCCAAATAAACACATACATTTCTGTTAACATTATTTTGTTTCATAGTTTGTCCTCAAGATCTAGGTGTCCAACAACTGCAAGCTTGCAATGATGCTGAAAACTGTAGCATTCTGTTAAATTTCACATCTACTTCATGTTGACCCCGGAAAGTTATGCGAAATTCAAACATCTTACTTTCAAAAATGGTGAACTCACAAAATGAAAGACAGATGTCCATATATTCTGTGCAAAGGCAGAGCGATATAATTATATGCTCATTTCATAATATTGAGAAAAACACAAAAAACTTGCGTGGCATAGCCACTCTACATATATATATAGAAATGCTTTAATTAATGTTGCCACACTAAATACTACCATTTCGGTATCAGATATGTCTATATGCATTTTACATAAAAGAGTTATGTGAGACAAGTTCACAAAAACAATAAAGTAAAAGTTAGGCCATACTGTCAGTTATGTTGCTCTGCCTTTGCACGGCTGTGTTATTGAAATATTTTGACAGTTCATCCAATTGCAGTTTTGTTTTTGTTGTAGTGCCAGTCCTCTCAGTGCAGTGGTAAGGTTTATCACTGTGTATCTCTGGTGTAATAGGGTTATCGTGGATTGTGATCTGGATAATGTTATTGCTGACGGGAGGGACCAGATGTCATGTTATCTATATGGTATTTTTGTTATGGTAAAGATGCTTTTCATGGAGGGAGAGTGGCAGTGTATATTTTCCTGCTGAAAAAGTGTCATCGTTGTCATCGCACTGTAACCATTCCCTAAAACTGTAGTAATCGGTTTGGCTACTTTTCAGGAGAAGCAAAAAACTGTTTTACTTTAGCACAACTGGTCTAGTTATGATGAATTTTTGAGAGCTTGCTATTCGATTATTTTGCGGCTTTCGGTTTGTAACCAAGATCAATCGATGCCGCTTTGAAAGTTGTTGAATGTTTCTATGAAAATCAGTTTTGCAAATTTTTGAGTTACTCCAGTCTAAGTGAAGATCTATGGTACCCTAAATAAATCTTAAATGCCAGCTTTTGCTCCGAATTTAATGCAATTCCTCTTTAAAATTCATAATTATCATAACTCAACTTTTCTTTCAATAGTTGAGATATCTGGCATGCTTATAGCCCTCAGGTTGTGCTAGAAGTTGGGGGTTAAAAACTGAACACTAAAAGATAAATAACTTTTTTCAGATATTGTAACTATTAAGTCTGATATTATACTGATAAAGAAAGCTGTCCAGCTTTTCGCTTCTACTGAAAAAGTGGCAAACACTGAATTGCGACAGTTTACCAGGCAGCCTTCAGTGTGAAGGACGGAAGTTTTATCCTTCCCTCAAATGCAGAAAGAATATATTTTGCAGATATTCACATTGGACATCAGTGGCTGACCGTCTTTCGGCTTCACAGTCCATCTGTCTTTTCAGTTTTATTTGTTGCACTAAAAATACTTTTGTCCACGGTGGTTACCAGGAAATGGATGTCCAGTATTCACACCCCTTCTTCCACTTACATCCGTGCTTCAAAATGGATAACAGATGGACAGATACGGATCTCTGGTGTGAACAGGCAGTACAGGTTAAAATGAAGAGGGTGAAACTCAAAATTTGTAAATAAGTGATTGTAAATTAGAATTTATTTTGATTTTTCAGCAGTTTTCACTTTGCTCCTCAGTGATTTGCTTGAACTATGCTATGGAATTTGAGCTGTGTTTGGAGAATTTCATAGACAATCATGTATGTAATGTATAAAAATGATGGTGCTGTTTGGATCAGAACATTTTATGAGATAATAGTTTTTTTCTAACAAATACAAATACAGTTTGTTTTTTTTTGAACGCCTGAGGTTGTTTTGTTCAATATATATTTTTCATTTGAATAGATAGCCTTGTTGGTAGGGTACTTTGCATCTTCCATATTTTTAACCCTTAGAAGACAATGGAGCTGTTGATTGGCCCAATTATTTTACAATGAAAAAGACAGTGTGGCCGATCATCGGCCTGACTGTATTATGATTATAGTGAAAGAGACGAAGGGGCCAATTATCAGCCCATCGAGAAAGCAGTCCTGATTAGTTGTGTCATGGTCTTGTAGCCAGTCAGCATGCTTGTTTCACAAAATCTACGGATCTGTTCATATCAATGGTGGATCTTCCTGTTGTTGTAAGCAGAGTATCGTTTTTTGTCCTGGGAACACCCTCCCCGCGTCTTTCTAGATCCTAAATATCCCTGTCTCCAAAGGGTTAGTGGTAAAATATTTCACCATTAAAATGTGCATGGCATGACATAGCCAAGCTTTTAGTATTATCAAGTTGGCAGTACTGATAAAACTGATAAATATGCTGTAAAACCTGAACTCATAACAAATCAGTGTTACTGAGCACAACGAATCTGCAAAGGCCGCTCAGTGTCCCTTTTCCCTCCCCAACAAAGTTCTGTCTCACAACATCATAAAACACAAACAAATGTATTCACCTGTTACTGCAGCTCTGTCAGAACACAACACAATCAATAAACTTTCTAGTTCAAGGTTTAGTGTTTGAAAAAGCAAATGTTCAAATCTGTGTATCAGAAAAGATTCTATCTAAAAAGCTTGTCGTGACAGTTATGAGTGGATCTGACAAAATTGGGCTTAAGGTGAAAAACCAAATTCCCGATAAAACCCCTCTAAAGGGGGAAACATTTTTTATGGAAATGGAAATTTGTTGTAGTATGAAAGCTCAGCTAGCCATTTTTGTGCATTCAGTTAAAATATTTTGCTTGAAATCGTCTTAGAAATATTTTGTTTTGATTTTTTAATGAGGCATAAAAAAATTCACCTTTAGCCTGGTTTTATCAGATCCACCCACATTTTGGCTCTGGCTTGAAGCTGGAGAGATAAGGTGACATATTGATACATGGCCCAGTACATTAAATTAGCTGCATTCTTTATTGTGCAGTGGAAGGGTCGAGCCCTATACAGTGCCTAAGTCAATACAAAAAAATGTAAAATTGAGATTTCGAGCAAAAATATGTTGGGTTGTTTTTTTTCTGCATAGTTCATTCAGAAATATCCACTGACTGGCTGAAAAGTATGCCTGAAATCTCTTGTTTTATTCTTGTTTTATTCTTCATGCAAGTATATTTGTACGTAAATGAGGGAGAGAGCTATAACTGTTTTACTGTTAAGTGCTTTGGATCCACTTTGTGGAGACAGGCGCTATGCGTTATCCATTACTATTCTTCTTCTTATTACTATATTAAGCTCTGTCAAGGCATCTCACTCAGAAAGAGTCCTGGATCAATACGCTTGGCGCAGGGAGACAGTAAAACTCAGAGAACTTTAAACATAACTGAAGCTAGACATGATACAACCGGCTCTTTCAAGTCTTTGTTGTCACTTTCAATAAACAAAAACAATAGAAGTGAATGAGACACACGCAATCGCCTTGTTCGCACCTAAAAAAAAAGTAACGTGCGCACAGCTGGTGCGTTGATCATGTGCGGGACCCACGGCGCACTGCGTGAAAAGAGTGCTTGATACAATGGTACATGCATTGTATTTCTAACGACACAGACAAAAAGCCCATGCAAAATACCACACACACAAAGTAATCACACATCAAGGTCTTATCATGGGCAATAATCATTCTAATCTAATGCGCGTATGCTCGCACAAGAGTGAAAAGAGGGGAGGGGGTTGAAGCTAAGCGTAACTATGAAACGCGTACATTGAGATGGACGGGGGGGGTGTTCCAGACCCCCCCCCCTTTAGTTTTTCCTTTTTTAAAAATATATATATAAGCTGTGTCCACTGAAAAGGTCCTGAACTATAAAGTATAAATATCTATTCTATTTGAAGCTCACTACTCTTCCCCTTAGAATGACAAAGTTCTATCCCCACTTTTTGGCTGAACTGAGCTACACATTACACACTATTTCTACGGGCCTTCTCGATTGTGTGTCAAAAGTATCAAGCTGAATCGGTGTGTGTAATTTGCATGTACATGCATTACTGAAAAGAACAAAAAATTATTTGCTCTAAGAGCAGTGCAGCTGTCATAATCACATGAAACTTCAATCCTCGATTTCTCAGGAGTTGATGGAATGGAGTTAAAACTTTGTGAGGGGAGGAATTGTGATGAAATCTTTTGAAGCAATTTGTAGATTTCGTCCTCCTCCAGAAACAACAAGCTGCGTTGTTGCGGGTCCACGTCAGAAAAAAATTTGTTCGTGGATGTTAAGCCTAGCAGGCTGCTAATCTTGTTTTGTCTGGGTGAGCAGGTTAGCAGACTGCTAGGATTTACAACGCTTTTTGTATATTTATATGGCCCATATGTGGTCAAAATCATTTCCCCCTCCCACCCCCACCTCGCCAAGCTTGTTCCACCGTGTCCGAACAGGGCAGTTGTTTTTGTATGTTTGCTTTTTGTAAAGTGCCCTTGTTTTTTTTCCTGCTCAAAGACCAAAGCAACTAACAGTGACCATTCGTTTGCTGGACACTTGTAGCATTGTGGAAGAAATCACAGTCAAGTAAACTCACTAAATTACCACATGCATTTTCCTAATTCGTCCCTTTAGAATGACAAGGTTGTAACTCCTTTCCTTCAACATTTGAGAAATTGATGATTGAAGTTTCATAATAATATGCTCAGGGGACGTTCAAATATAATCTTACGCCTCGGAGGGGGGTGGGGGGGGGGCGTGTTTGGCTCCTGTAAGAAAAGTGTAAGAAGAAGGGGGGGGGGGGCTCTTGAACCACTGTAATATTACACTTTTGTGAGGTGAGAATATAAAAAGGAATAAAAAATTAGACTAATTTAAGGCAATTTTGACATTGACCTTGACATTAGTCTCATTTTTCCCTCATTTGTAAGAAAGAGTACGTGTGCAATGTATAATACAATATTATCGTAATATTACGGGGGGGGGGGGGGGGGGAGAAGCAAATGTAAGAAAAGTGTAAGAAGGGGGCCCAAAAAGTCCCCAAAAAGGTGTAAGATTATATTTGAGCGTCCCCTCATGGGTTTTAGAGATGAGACTTATTTTTTCTCTTTAGTAATACGTACAAATTTACACACCGAATTGGCTCGATCCTTTGACACACAATGGAGACGGCCTGTAGAAGTTGTGTGTAGTGTGTAACTGAGTTTGGGCCAAAAGTGGAGATTGAACCTTGTCATTCGTAAGGGACGAGTTGAGAAATCATTTTTCTCGGTTGCTTCCCTTGGGCTACACTCTGGAGAGATTGCACAGTTGTTTCCCCTTGAAGATCTAGGTTTTAAAAGGAAACCCGAAGTGCTTTGGTAGCAGTATCTCTATGTTTGGTAGTAATGGTAGACACGGCTGCTTCTGTCGGTTTTAGTGTTGTTTTTGGGCTAGAGGCAGGGTCAGGGCAAGGACAGTGCTGTCCAGGTTGATGCCTGGGTTTGAGTTTGAAGGCGCTTCGACACGACACCGGCCATTGTGCGCCTTTCACTTTGGGGGGGGGGGGGGTGGAGTACCTTAATGTGGCTTGGTTTTCACAACTTAATCAACTAAAATTTCAACAATAAACTTTTAACGTAAAATGTAATGTAAAATTCTGTACCAAATGAATTTTTGTAAATAGGCTATGTTAATTTTTAAATCAACTCGCACATCTCTGCCTCCCTTAGAGAAGACACAATGGCCGGCAATTCCACTGAAAAATAATCAGTTATGTTCGTATTCGTCGTTTTTTTTTTTTTTGGTGTGTGTGGGGGGGGGGGGGCTGCAGTGGGTGTGATCGCATCATTTTTGTTTGTTATTATATTTACATGTAGTTTTTCAGAGGGAATCTAATTGCTTGCGCTTATCAGGCGAAACAAAAAGGGGGGGGTGGGGGGGGGGCGGAGTAGGGATTTATCCATGGTGGATGCTTTAACACACAATAGAACTTTTTGGAGGGGGTTGGGTGGGAAGGAGTGGTTGGATAGTGACGGCTGGCCCAACCGAACCAAAATAATTATGCATCACACTTTGGCTTTATCCGGGCTTCAGTTCAGACACACTGCCTAACCCCAAACCTGTAGGGACAATAGCTGTTCCTACCGAAGTCCCTTAACCCCAGGCACCACCATCTCTTGGTCGATCCGGCATAGATATGTAAATCATTTCTGTAGGGTTGGTAGGATTACCGTAAGGACGGATTCCTTACATCAAACCGCCGACTGCGTGATGTCGTAACCTGCGGATCTAGGTACGAATGATGTCATCCCTGTGCAAACTTGATGTAGGTCCTAAGCGTCGATTTCCATAGGGTTGGTGGATGGGCACATGCGACCTCCTTGAATTGCTGTCGCGTCACATATCTTTTTTTAAGGCTACTAGATGAAGTTCCCGGCATTATCCGGGATAAACCTGTGAACCCACCGTTCTATCTCTCTCTCTCTCTTTCTGGTCTAGAAAGCTTCCCATATTCTACAGTGTTACTACAGATTTCGTGCGCACCAGGTAGGGAAACTGCGCGCACCGAATTGAACGCGTATTAGTACAATTTCCGGTGCCGTGGGCCTGCTACAGGGAGCCAAAACAAAGATCGTTGTATTTTACATTTTTTACAACTTTTTATTTAAAAATATAGTATCCAAAAACTGAATCAACAAAATTAGTTGATACATAAGCGATTGGGCTGGATTAGTTGACACTTGAGAAAATTAACTTTATAATTTTTGAAACTGTCATTTGGGCTGTAGCGTCGAGCAAAAAAAGGGCCAAAATTGCACCACAATGAATTACTCCTTCAACTATTTTTTTTTTATAATAAGAAGAAGCGACTAAATGGAGCTGCACAAATGTGACATGCGGGCTCATTACCGAGTCAGCGGGAACACGAAACTAAGACATGGCAGCAAGTGGCATAAAAATGTGAGTCTAGCCTTAGGGTCATCTGCCCCTATAGAATAAAAGGGATCCCATTCAAAATTAAAAAAAAAAAAATGAAGAAAGTGACGCGCACGGCCGCAAAAGGTTCCAGGTAACGATGTCAAGAGGATGTGCAACAGTGAAAGTCAGGAGTTCGGAGTTTTTTTTTTTTTGTGTCCCGTTTATCCCGCAGACGCGTTTATCTCCCATGCCTGGGAGTTTCAGTTCAAACGTTCAAATAAATAGCTAGAAGTCATTAAAAACTGCAATTTTGTAAACGATATACCGAGGCAGATAATGGCGTGTTCTGACAAAAAACGAAACAAAAAAAGAGAACAGGTTTCTCAGTTCTTACATTTCTCAAAAAAGTTCTCAACAGATCTTGGTGCAGCTTGGCAGATTTCTTATTTCCTAATTTTTGGCAATTTTATCAAGAGGATTAAGGAAAACAAATCATGTTTTTCTTTGCACGATATCTTTTCACCAGAAATGCATATAATCCCGTACTTGTAATAATTATGTACATTTTTGAACATTTATAGAAAATACAGTAAGATATGGACAAAAAGCCTGGTGACAATATGTTTAAAATGGATCTAGAAATTATGTGTGCAATTTCGCGCCATTTGAACAATGGGAAAGGAAAGATAATAAATATATGTATGTTTGGATATGGCGGATATGGCAATATGGCAGATAATAATTATAATCGATTACCGTGGCAAAATTTGGGGTTAGACCAATAAAACCTCTGGACTTTTTCTCTTACATTAATTACGCAATATTAGGGCATAAAATGCATTAGAAAAAGTAGTATGTAGATTTTAGTTTTCCTGCAGCACATGCCCCGAGTTAAGTTTTAACCTACATGTATGTAAGCTATAACCACGGGTACTGATCTTCAAGGTACAGCAACAAACGGCGATTATAAGGTTTGTAAAACTGTCTGAGAGACTCCAGCAATGTGGTAAACTTAGGAGAGAACAGTTTTGTAATGTTCCACGTTGAGTCTTTGACACACGTAGGCCTACTTGGTCCATGTAGAAAAGTGTAGCAAGTTTGCCTTAACGTCTTGTTGTAGCTCGATTTCTGGACCTGGGGATACGGTCTGACTTCAAGAAAACGATGAAGTCTTGAAATTTCTGAAACAAAGTTATTTGTGAATCGGTCTTTTTCAATGAAGAGTACTTGTTGTCGGGAAAACAGTTGATAAAGATCAACGACATATTGGAAATAATCTCCAATCCCTTCCAGTAACGGGATATTTAGCTTTTGTTTCGGGGCTGGCTGGAGTAAGATTCGAGTTTTTAAGGAGTCCAGGTCATACGGACTGTGATCTTTAAAGGAATCCGATTGGTTGTTTTGTTTCGATGCTCGTTGGCGCAAAAAATCGGTGTGGTTCACCAGGAGGCGAAAAATGGGGTCGCAGAGAACGATAACAACTCTGATGGTTTCATTGAAAGATTTGATCCGCGATAGAGCTGTTTTGTCAGTGACGCAGGTCAAGCAGGCATCCACAGTGGCTTGATGATCGAGAGATGGTGGCATGCTTGATAGGTAGGTGCGTAGTGACTTGCTGTTCGCTGAAAAGTGGAACAGAGGTGTACATTGGATTAATCTCGGTGCTGCCAAAATGTGTCACACGATCTGTCAAGAATGCCACAATATAATGGCAAAATCATGAAATGTACAAAGGTAAGGGGATATATCAAGTAGAACAACAAGAGGGAGAGAGAGAGAGAGGTAAATAGATAGATAGAGAGAGATATATATATAACTAGATGACCTACCGGGCATTGCCCCGGAATAAACAATCATGTGATTCCCCCCCCCCTCTCTCTAGTATAATAAAAGTAATAAACTACAGTCCCGCTTCAGAACTCATGCGCACCAGAACACTACGCACCAAAGTGAACGCTTGATAGGATTACTTTTTATGACATGCACGGTGCTATATATTACGAAACACATGCAAAAATACAGATGTTACATAGCAATAAACATTGTTATTTTTTAAAAAATACATGCTTGAAGTAAACAACTTTTAATTATAGCCATCATCTTTCTTATCTCGATTGCCACCTTCCTGCCAAATATAAGGCCTGAAGAGTGTACAGTTTGGTCAGTTAGTCATGCCAAAGGTTGCAAGTTACTGAAATATATAATAGATATAATAATATAGATAGATAGAGAGAGAGAGCGAGAGATAGGTAGGTAGATAGATAGATAGAGAGAGAGAGAGAGAGAGGGGGGGGGGATCATTTTAGGTGTTGTCATCTCAACAGAGAGATAAGGGGGGGGGGGGGTGAGTGTGTATTTGCGTGTGTTCCTTTTGTAATGTTGGCTGGTCGTGACCTTAGTTTTTGTTTGTTCCAACTCCACTTTTCGCACAACTGAGAAATTCGACCTTCAAGTTTGCGGCTTTAGTATTATGATAAGGAATTAGAATAGGACGGAACTGTGAAACAGCTTCATAAATGCCACAACGCATATTAAACAAGTGTCAAAGTGTGTATTTGTTATACCTCTTCTACATCCTAAAAGGTCTCCGTTTTTTTGTGTTTTTTTTTCTTCAGAAAATGGAGATAGAGTAATTAAGAACTAAGGTCGCTTGGTTTGTTTGTTTGTTTGTTGTTTTTGAGAGGGGGGTGGGGGAGATATCCATGTACTATAATACATGAGGGAAGTTTAATTCAAACTTAGGGACACCATGGTCTAGAGGCAAGGTGCTCGCCTGTCATACTGGAGGTACATGGTTCGAATCCCGGTAGGTGCAGGCATATTGGAATTTGGGGATTTTTCTCATATTTTCATGTCCCTGATTCCATGGTAGGTAGAATTGAGCACCAAGTCTTCTCGGATAAGGACGAAAAATTCGGAGGGCCCATGTGCATGCTGCACACTTTAAAGATGCCTTGGCAGCTGGAAATCGAAAAGAGCAGGCCGAACAGGCCGCTGCCCGGGCAAAATTCTAAAACAACGAATCCCTAGCACAACAAGAAAAAATAAAAACAAGAAAAGTGAGGTGTAAATGCCGAGGGCAGCGAACCTCCCAAAATAAAGATCTAAACGCATTCAAACTCACTAGTGAAAAATTTCAGGTCTTTGGAATTGACCACAACATCGGGGTGAGTGGACAGCGCCGATAAAATGCTTTGACCGCCGCACTGAGAGAAGCCAATGAACAAGGCACTCGGAAGATGGGGATGCGGGATCAGAGATGATGGCCAGACTATTTTTGCCTTGGGTTTGTTGACCAGGTCACTGGTGAAACCTAGAGATAAACCAGAGATATCTTACACTAGCCGAACATAAAATTAATTTCTTTCACTCAACACTTAGCCATACTTTCTTTCATTCACCTGTTACTCCCATCACAAATCCAAACCATCCCACTCCCACCCTACCCGCCATTCCTTCTTCTTCACCCATTATAACATCATCACAATTGTTTCTTTTTCTTTCTTTTATAATCAATTGCCCTTGCTCTGTTCAGATGTTTGTCAACTACTTGTGTCACCGTTCTTTTACTTCTTTCTGATAAGGTCCCGAGAACGAAACTTGCGTGTTTTGAAGACTCATCGCGTTGTTTTTATTCATCTACCGTAAGACCCGAGCGCGGCAGAGGTCACTTCCACATGCCTAGTAAAAATGGCGGCTGTTTTTCTTAGGGGTCACGGATTTGAGGAAGTCAGCCAATGGAGGCGCGCGATCTAGTTAGTGTAGGGTATCTATGAGATAAACAGATAAGTCGTCCCCTAAAATGACTAGCTTCTATCTCCACTTTTTGGCTGAATTGAGTGACACACTTACTACTTCTCTCCATTGTATGAATTGTAAGGATCGCGTAGTATTTTTACATAAAAAGCCATTGCTGAACAGTGAACACATTTCAGTATTTTCTCTGTCTGGCTTTGTAATTGGACTATTCGCCCTTAACAACATTCTTGTGGGTCAAACCAAAGTATCAAGCTGATTCGGTGTGTAATTTGTAAGTATTACCAGAAAGTATAGATGTATAGAGAGATCTCACCACCGCCAAATCGCGAAACTTGGTCGCTGCGGTAAACAGGAAATTGAAGAATTGAAAGAGACCGTCTTCACCGAATATAGTGTGCATACCTGTTTACTGTGGTTTGTTCATATTTTTGGACTGATTGAAACTATTTACAACCGTTTGTAAGCTCTTATGCCATACGAAAATGCACAAACGGATATTGTTTACCGCAGCGACCTACTTTCCACTCCATGCTAACAATGGTTTTGCGGAGCCTCCCGTGTCTCGCAGTGCACATCCACCAATAGTGAAACCTCTCTATACATACATACTCTCTGGTATTACTAAAAAGAACAAAACAAAAAGTTGTATATCTGATAGCTGTGAGCACAAATGAAACTTCAATCATCAATTTCTCAAAAGTTGATGGACGGTACATGCTATTAAAACTTTGTCATTCTAAGGGAGGAACTGGCTACACGGCAGTGATTCTCAGAGACCAGAGGCCACATTCCTCCCCTTGCCATATCCCAGGTGTCCTCAGTACCTCTTCCATTTTGAATTATCCTACAACTTTTCCATCACTATACTTTTACAGTGGTAATTACTGAATCAATTTATTAACGAAACTAAACTCCTTCATTAATCGCAATCCAATGAAAATTGAAATCTCTATTTCAGTATATCATAAAATTTGTAGTACTTGATTTTTTGCCAAAAGATTGGATGGGTGGACAACAGGCATACAGATAGATGGACATATGAACAAGCAGACAGACAGGGGTCAATGCCAAATGTTGTTCCTTGCATTGTGTGGTAAGAGCTATTAAACTCGGGGTAAGATTTAACAACAAGTTAATAAAACATTTATGTTAACTTTCTACATTGTATTGTTCTTCATTGCTTTTCCATTGCCTACTGTAGCCATGTCCTCAAAAACGAAAATTTTCTTTTAAAAAATACAGTGGCTTATGTTTGTTCAATTTTTTTGGGTGATAATTGATTTGTTATTTTATTGACAAATTACCAAAGATATCGATCATTAATCACCAATCAGATGAACGTAATTCCCTACCAGAGGTCAGTGTGTGAAGATCTTCCTTGTTGACTACTTTAGAGGGTATCAGCATCCGGGAGGTTTCGAGGTATGTTACCATGACAACAAAGGCGCTGAAGACAGCAAAGGCGGTGATCAGTCTTTGGTTGGATGGGAGGACTCTTTGACGTCGTACGCGGCTTGCGTGAATACAAAGCAAAATATGTGACACAGTGGAATTAAAATACTGTTTAACTCATTTCCTACGGTAACTTTTGTGGGTGTGGACGGGAACTCTCAAATCTGTCCAGTTTGAAATTTAGACGTAGATCAAAGATTTTTTTTCTTTCACTCACTATAAATAGAAGGCATAATGTATTAGACATTAAAGTGAAGGAACATCAATGAACCAGAATGGGGTTTTAATATTTTGGAAAGTTGGCTTAGATATTAGTGCTGGAAAATCGATGCCCACTAATCGAATATCCGTAGCAAAGCAAAAATTCGCAAGCCGAATATTCGGCTTATCGCAGCAAATGAGTAATAATATACAGTGTACATGTAAATGGATATAATAATTTATTCTCATGCGGTGACGATGGCATCAGAGCCAGAAGATGGCATCAGAACATGGCACACAATTCATTCATTTATTCAATGCCCTTTAGAACAGAATGAAAATCTTCCGGGGCTAATGACAGCACAATAAAGTTGCATGTGTGCATCTAGCTTGAGACACAGACCAAGGAAAACTCTTCATTGTTAACTCCATCAAACTGTAACATCCATTGTTCTATTGTCTCAGTTAAACTCAAAAGAGCAATACAGAGTGGTACAGGTAAAGCTCTAAAATCTTTACTGTTCCAAATTTCACAGCACTAACTGAACTCTCATTTTCTTTCTTTGGTACAGATACCCGGGTTTGTGTACTTAGTAACCGTTTGTACAGATAACCTGACCACAATAAACGCAATTTCAATAGTAGAGTTAAAGCAGGATTAAAAATCGGTACTGGCGAATATGTACGTAAAAGACGTGTTTACGTAGCAAGCGTTTCCGTAAATAGCGTGTTTTACTGTACTTATAATAATCATTTTTCTATTGCCTCAGTTAAGCGGGCCTTACACAGCAATGCTGTTACAGCTCTAAAATCTCTACATTTCCAAAATCACAACACAAAGTGGACTCTCATTTTCTTACTGTTGTAAGGACAGCCGACCACTTTTAATATTCATTGTTCTGTTTGCCCCATTTAACCCTCTTCGTACCATTTGGGGCTTCTATGTCCTGTCACCAGTAACCATTTCTAATGATAATTACATTATAGCCCTCGTCTTCTATTCAGTGATAGATTATTTTGTCAATCCCATCAGATAAATCAAAATGATTGAACAAAATTGGCATTCTTGAAAATGCTCTGTGTAGAATCATATCTCAATACACGCATGGTTAAATTATGTCAAAATTGGGCAAAAAGATAAAGATGTATGTAGCGAAGCCCCGCGTGAGAAATAATACCTAAACGATACAAAGTAAACTAAAGAGAAGATAGAAAATGGTCAAATTTTCGGCTTTCGCCTTTGTCAAGGGGCTTCGCTACATACAACTTTTTCTTTTTGCCCAATTTTGACATTGCTTATAGCCCTGCTGCGACCCCACAGTTTTTCTGTGGTTTTTATGATATTTCGTGGTTAAACTATGCATGCCCTAACAGAGTACAAGTAAACGTCTGAAATATCTACAGTTCCAAAATCACAATACACAGCGGACTTTCATATTCTTACTGTGATACAGGAACTCTGGTACTCCAGACTTTTTGTTGGTGAACGCCTCGAGCATCATCGTCCTTAGCCATCACGTTATAACTGTCCGTTACTTGTAGGTCTTTTCAATGTATAGATTTTATCATGGGACTGTGTTCAATACCGTTACAAAAATTACCCTTAGGTATACTGCATTCTGGCAAAGTTTGCCTGGGGACCAATTCAGAGAGGTGATGCTGTATCAGTGTATGTGAGTGGATCTGACGAAATCAGGTTTAATGTGAAAGACCAATTCCTGAGAAATCAGTCCAGAGGGGGAACAATTTTGTGTAAAAATTGGGTTGTGCTTATAACATGAAAGTTTAGCCATTTTTCTGCATTCAGTTTAAAATATTTTGCTTGAAATCGTCGTAGAAATATTTTATTTTGATTTTTTTTTTTTAAGAGGTATATATTTCACATTTAGCCCGGTTTTGTCAAATCCAATCACATATTATATTAATGCTGATAATTGAAAGAGATCCCTACGGCAGAGAAGGTCATGTAATCTGGGGAGACGCCCTTGTAATCCTTGCTTTTTTTTTTCGCCATGCAGATATTTAAGGAGTTTCTGAACCAGAGACGTTCTGCAGTGCCACTACGTAGGGAATCCGTCATAGAATCTTTCCAAAATTTCAAGCAACCAAGAAGAAAATAATACATGTAGTAATAATAACAGTCAATAATATTCCCCATCCAAATTTGTGGCCATGGACAACTTAAAATGATTTATGAAATGTTTAAATATTCTGTCAATGGTTTAACTTCTACAAAGGTTTCACTCCCAGAGTTGAAATAAAGCTAACGTGACTAGTAATAGTAGTGAAATTTAGAGGTTTTACCAAATGGAAACATTATCATTGTCTACTGAGTTTGAACTTTGGTTGGGTTTAAATTAATGGCGCGTTGGCACAATATAAACGGTCAGTTTGCGCTTGTAGCTTGATTCTTAGAGCTTGAGCAATTAAAAAACAAAAGGATTCACAAATAAAGAATCTACTGGAGAAAAAAGCATGGACAAAATAGTTTTGTCTGTGCAGTTTAAACAAAATGGTTTTGAAAACATCTAGAATGGATTTTGCAGATCTGCTGAACTCTTTAAATTAACCTGCAGATTTCATCTCCGCAAGGAAGGACAGGGTGCATTGAAAGTCCACATCAGAAAATACATGGCATTCTTTCATTGATCGGAAGGCATAGTGCCTTCGTCGGAAATGCTTTGAAATCCACATCTTCAGTTGAAATATGATTGGCCTATAATAATATTGTCAATTTAAGCAGTACACAGTACATCTCAAATCAAAATGTGGCAAAAAGGAAAAGTTGTATGTGGCAGAGAAATATTGTAAGAAATTATACGCGAGACTTTGCAACATGCAACTTTTTTTTTTTGCTTCAAGCCTTTTTGCTGCGGCCCCACAGATTTTATAATATTTAGTTTATGTGTAAAACAAAAATAAACAATAAAAAAAAAAAGGCAAGAAAGCAGGAACCACAGTTATATAGCAGTGATAACTTCCAAGCACAAAATGGGATACAAGACAGTAATACTTTCTGATTTTTTATATTTTTTTTGTTAGTTGTAATATTCTGTTCAGTTTCGATCTTTGTCACCCGCTGGCCCATGAAACCTTTAGCATAGAGCCTTTATGGCCCCCCTTAAATGGTAATCGATATACTTCATACAAAAGCCCACCAAGATTCAAGACATAAATGTACCGAGTATATGGACACAATGAGTTATATCATATATATGAAAACTGCGATAAATCAATGTTTCACTCTGTTTCTTGAAACATAACTAATTTATTAAAACTGCCACCTTTTTGGGCCGCATACTTTTGCAGTTTAAAGTCATTCAGTTGATATGAGTGATACTTTGCCCAACAACGGCCGCTCTAGTGCAAGGTTCCCCCTGATTTTTAGTAATCTGTGTGCGCAAAAAAAATCTTACTGCATGACTATGTTGTGCATTTTTTAAAATCTGTGACAAAAGTACATTTATGTGCGCACTGAATGCTTGTACAAATGGAAATTTGAAATTTTTAAAGACAATTTTGTCACTGTAAGTTATCAGTACTCAATTGGAGCCTATTGATTTTTCGCCTTGTGGAGGGCTGAAGGTGAAGGTTGCTTTCGGGGGGCGCGTATATAGGCTTTTCAATTATGGTATTAATTGGGTGAGGTAGAAGCTCCTCTTACCCCTCCCTTGCGACCCCCCACCCCCGGCGAAAGACGCTTCTAAAGTTACGTCCTTGTAGTATCTTTGCTGTGTACGTCGTAATCGTATGATGGTACAGTACTCCTCCCCAATTTTATTCCTGGTCACTTTACGAGAAAGCTTTTGTGATCAGTGTGTCTGCAAAACTTCCGGAATGTCCTGTCTCTTAATAGTTTGCACTTGCACAAGAGACGACAAATAGAACGACAATCCTTGTTTTGACCTGACTCGTCAAAGGGGACTTTTTCCTCTTCAAAGTTGACAGGTCTAGGTCGAAAGTATTTCTTTTCTTCATGCATAATGGTTTGTCAGCTATAGGGGAAATGTGTGCTGATTTTTGTGATACATTAATTTATATCCTTCGAGATGTACCCGTTGCCGCCCACAAATAGGGCTAGTGCATGGGGCGTCCCTCTACACCTGACCTGGCTTCGGCGGGGTGGTCTGCATCGTATCAGAGACTTGACGTTCATTCTCTGCCCATCAGTGCTGGTACGTCAGAGATCTCTCGGCGAACTTCAGCGCCCCCCCCCCCCCCGCCTTAAAATGATTATTCGTAAAGTACGCACGCTTGATTTGGGCGTTTTTTGTTTTGTTTTTTACCCCTCCATGTATGATTTTCATATGTTTGGTTTCACACCCCCCCCCCCTTTCCCCTTCTACCTTGTACCAGGCACGACCATTGGAAAGATGAATGTGGATGTTTTAAAACATTAAATGACCTTTTGCATGGGCTATTTGACAATTTCATCAGACTCACACAGTCACAGCCTACTTTCCATTTATATACAGGGTGGGCCAAAAGTAAGGTGACAGTTAACACTATAATTTATATCTAACACTGTAAGCCCACTATTGGCCCACCCTGTATATATATGCATAATTTTACATCTTACCTTCTCGAAAAAAAAAAAAGTAAATGAAACCAACCTTTTTCATTCCCTAACATAAAGGTCCCTCCACAGACACCCCCTCCCCCTCCCCAACCTTCTCTCACGTATGCTTTCTACCATTCTGGGGGCCAACCGTCTCATCCACCCCTCCTAACCCCACCCCCAGAGCGTATGTACTTTATGGGTGGCACCATCAACGGATTTTTATTTGTTACATCTTTGCGAAAAGTAGATTATGCATTTTTGTGAAAATTTAGATGGTACATCTTTGTGACAAATGGATGGTACTGTACATCTTTATGTAAATTAGATGGTACATCATTGTGAAAAATAGATGGTACATCTTTGTGAAAAATATACTTTCTGAACCAAACTACATACATCTGTACCGTGAAATTCTTTACATGACGTTCAAAATTAATCATTTCCTTCTTATGGCCCAGAGACCTGGAATTTTCGAGCCTCACACCTAAAAGATATTTAAAAAAAAAAAAGCAATAAAATATTCAAGAAATATCTGAAAGTACACCTTTTTTAATTGATGGAATGCAACCACATCTATTTCTGACTGTTGTCCCATGTTTAGTGTGTTCTTGTATTGGTGAATTGAATATGAGTTGAAAAATGACTGTGAGGTACTTAGGGCTTGCATTTGACCTGATGAAATGCTATACAAGTGCGGGTTATTTATTTAATTATTCATTTATTTATTTATTTATTTATCTATTTATTACCATATCATTACTATTACTGTTACTGTTATTATTATTATCAGTTGGCCCGCTGACTCGGGGAATACACACATGCGATTTTTAAAATTGAATTTCGATCACCCATGTGTAAACTGAGGCGCAGAACGCAATTTCCTGTCATACTTTTTAATTCTACTCGAAGACAATGCATCTTTTTTGTTTCCGGTTCAAACTGTTGGAACCAGTGACCCCCATAAATACTTGTAGCATGTCTCTGTTCAGAACTTTCTTCTGTTCAGAACTTTCTTCTGTTCAGCTCAGTTGTGGCTCAAAATCAACGAAAGTATTAAAGCAAAATATAGCGAACTTCAAGACCTTTTAAAATATACCCCATTTACACTTTTACGTCTTTCTGTGCGTAACAAGATGTTGTGTAGAATTTTAGGCTCAGCGGTTAAAAAGCCTTTCATGATTACATTTGGGGCCTTACTTCCTTTATGATATGATTATAATTGTTATTATTAATATAATTACTCATGAGTCATTCGATGAAATTTGTGATAACTGCGGACTCAGCACAATCAATCTACGTCAGCTGCTACCCTGACTTTAGCACACGTGACCTACTTCAGGCAGATGGTCATTAAGGAGTTGTCAGATCCGGGGAAATACTCATCTGGGATTGGGGCAGCTGTGGCATCTCACCCAACTGGTCACTTTCAACTTGATTTTAGCTGATAAGGGGCGAAAACGAATACGTCGAATTCCGTAGTCGATCGCTTGATAAGATGTATAGCCTACAGCAGAAAACTGCGGATACATACACTAAATGGACAAAATTTCTGCATTTATTTTAGTCGACACACAATATAAGAATGTTATGCTTACATGTGATTGAAAATGTTTGAAAGGTTTTTCTTTTGTGTTTTATGAGAACAGTAAATAAATGAATGAATGAACAAGGAATTTATGAATTGAATTTGAGTTTGGATTTTACAACGCGTCGGTACAACAATGGCCAATTGCGCCTTTCACATTCTTTCTTTGGTACCCTATTTATGTTTAGTATTCAGAGCTTCATCAATTTGTTTAACCGCCCGACAAAATGAGGCACATTTCGGCACTACCCGAGAAAATTGTTAAAAGGCTTCATAGGGTCAATTTTATCGATTTTGCGTTTTCAGTATTTTGAATAGTTTAACCTCTTTACCATTCCTTTTTACCAAATGGTAATCCTGTTTGAAAAGGGTAAATGCCTCAGAACTGACTTTGAATCGAGTCATCATCAATAATTTTGACTGGAAGCTGAAACTTCAAAAGGTTTTTCTCAAAACTGTAGTTGTGTCACTTCCTGTCTTTGAGAGGCCATATATCTTCTCTGCTAATTAAATTACAGCAATTTTTTTTTTTACCAAATGAAACGGCTTTGGATAACTTACATGTAATTGGTGATACCAATATCTCAGTACTAGTACTACCAAAATGCACAAAGTGCCTCATTTTGTCGTGCGGCTACACATTTTAAGTTTCACAAGTAGAAGTAAATAGTTCCGTCAAAATACCGTTAAATTGGTAAAATTCTCGAGTAAATGAATATATAAAACTCCTTCATGCACATCCGAAGAAGGCACTATGCTTGCAGATCCATGAAAGAATTATTTTCTGACGTGAACCCGCAACGCATCTTGTCATTTCTGAAAGAGGTCGAACTCTACAAGTTGATTTAACAGATTTTTGTCATATTTACAAAATTCATAGACATACTTTTCCACCAAGGGCCTTTTCCCTTTAGATTTTTAATACGGGGCTTTTCACGTTAGATTTTGAACTTCACTATTATCTGACCTTACCTACAGACAACTGAAGGGCTGAAAACTAGCCCAAAGAGAGAGAACGAAAAAACCGTAAGAGGCGCAAAATGGCCGTTATCGTGCCCACGAGCTGTTAAACCCAAACTCAAACTCAAAATCAAATCTCCTTTTCATACTTTTTTTGGTCAAGCTCTGCCGTTCTGAGATTCAGGATGTGAGCCAAATAGAATTACCAGGCGCAACATTTTTTTTTTTTTTCTAAAACAACGCAACCAACATCCCTATGTCAGTCCTACGTAGATCTGTGTGGGATTTCCGTGGGATTGGTGGAATTTACTGTAGAGGCAGATCCTTTACATCAAACCGAGGTCGGCACGTTGTGGTAACCAGCGGATCTACGTAGGAACGATGTCATTCCTATGTGCAAACTTGGCGTCAATCCTAGACATTGGACTTCCGTAGGGTAGCTGGCTGGGATCGATTTCAGCTTCACCTCGGAAAGAAAGACGATGAAGACCATCTGTCTGGCAAAGAGTTTCGGTCGTCCAGAAAGGATTTCTTCACATTGGTGTAAAAGTTGAATTTCGATCATCAATATGTAAACTGAGGCACAGAACGAAATTTCCTGTCACACTTTTTAATTCTACTCCAAGAAAATGCAACTTTTTTTACCGGCTCAAATAGTGTCGGAACACTTTCTTCTGTTCAACTCAGTATGAGTTTTTGGTCGCAAGAAAGAGAGAGGGAAAGAGACAGGGTGATAAGGGGGCGGGGGGAGCTAGCGAGAGGGGCGTGGCTACAGAGAGGGAAAGGAAAAAAAGGGGAAAGAAGAAAGAGAGAAAGGGGGGTAGAGACAGAGAAGGAGAGGAAAGAGAGGGAAGGAAGAAAGAAAGAGAAACGAGATTGGGAGAAGGAAAGAGAGGGAGAGAGGATGAATAGATGTAACAGAAAGAAAAAAAAAAGTCTAGAAGGACTGAAGGGAAAAAAAAGAAGACTTTAATATCGTGATCCCGGGGCAGTCTGGCATATTACCGACCGAATAATATTAAACTCAATCGATCTTGTCCATCCGAAACGCCGTGTACATTGTGACCAGATATTTTTCGTGCTCACCAGGAATTTCTGTTTTTCAGGGGAGAAAAACATAAGAAAATTCGGCATTTTCCTCGTAAATCACCAGTGACCCGCCCTTGGGGGTTCGGCCTTTTACGTACACACAAGCTCCTTGCGTACACATGAACGGCACCGTCGTCTTGGTACCTAGTCAAAAGTAAACAGTTTACGGAATGGCGCGGGCAACTACCGAAACGTACCGAATGTTTACGACGCCAAAGTAGATGCACATCACCCATTTGGTGTCCATGTCCATTCCCAGGCAACTGGACTTTATGAGTCAGCGGTGTAACAGGTCTGGTCCACGAGCACTGCGTCTGTCTGTCTCTCTCATCTTCCCCCATGCAGTGGCGTAGCTTGAATGGGGCCATAGCGTCGGTTGCCCCGGGCGCAAAAGTTCAAAGCTATCCGTTTCAACAGTTACTGCCAGTTGTGAAAGGAGTTTTTCGAAACTTAAATGAATACAAAATATATCAGAATCTTACAATGAGCATAGAAAGACTAAGTGAACTAGCAATATTGTCAATTGCGATTTCAATGTAGGTTTCAAGACTGCTATTAAAAATTTTGCACAAACTAAAGCAATGGGATTTCAAATAAATTTGACTATTAAATGCACTGTAATTACATCAGCATTTTCTTGAAACAAAACTCAAAAACATGTGCTCTGGGGGAGGAAGGGGGGGGGGGGTGAAAGGTTCTGTACTAGACTGATGGAAGGACTCAGAGAGTGTTAACGCTCCACAGGTCAAGGTCGTAATACTTGCCTTGCCCCGGGAGGCGTGATTTTTTTTCCGTACGAGCTTTAGCAATTTCAGGAGCGGGGCAGCAACAGACCCCCAAACACAGGACATCGGCTAAGGGATTTCTCCGCCTATCGAACACTGCCATGGGTGCTGCAATCCCTGGACTGTGCCTGATATGACTCTGAACGTCACCGAAAATCCAGGGGATGTGTTGGAGCTGTCCTGTGTTTGGGGGTGTGTTACTGCCCCGCTCCTAAATTTGCTAAAGCTCGTACGGCTGGCAACCCACTCTACGCCACTGCCCCCCATGCCTGAGGATCCATGAAAGAATTCTTTTCTGACGTGGACCCACAGAGCATCTTGTCCTGTTTAAAAGAGGCTAAGCTCTACAACTTGATTGTAAAGACTTTGATTCACATTTACAAACTTCTTTTCAGATCTATTCCAAAACAACTTTTGAGCCTTTTACCAGTGTATTCAAGTTGATACAGAACTATTTAATGGTGTTTGTGAAATTTAAATTGATGAGGGTCTGAACACCGAACATAAAGACAGGACCCCAAAAGACTGTGAAAGGCGCAAAGTGGCCGTTATCGTGCCGATGAGCCGTGAAACCCAAACTCAAAAATCAAAATCAAAATCAAACTCCCCCTCCCCATACTTGCCTGCCCCCCGCCCCCACCGCAACCCCACCACTCCCCACCCCCTATGAGCTCATGCAGGAGGACTGAGATACATGTACTAAAATTTAACGGGTGCAGCTGAATGGGGCGCGATTTAGACATGGCTGTAGTCCTTCTGCCCGAATCCCTTTCTTACATAGGAATATTTGGCCCATAGCCAGCTACCATGATTACGTCAATCCGACGTAGATTTGTACAGGATTTCCGTAGGATTGGTAGGATTACCATAGGTGCCGGTTCCTTACATCAAACTGGCATCGTGGCGATGTCATAACCAACCGATCTACATAGGAACGATGCTATTTCTAGGAGCAAACTTCACGTCAGTCCTACATGTCGGAATTCAGTAGGATTGCTGGCTGGGTACATAACGCCCAAGACCTGTGCCCCTAGTCTGTTCCATGTGGTTACGCCACTGGCTCAAACACTGTAACTTGAACTAATGGCTAAATCCGCCCTTGTATGCAACTGCTAAACTTTTTATAATATATATCGAGAGGTGCCTGCGCAAACACCGTAACTGGATAATTTTTGGATTTTTGTTTAGTTGCGTATTGTTTCGTCCTGGTGAATACTACATTCTGACATGATGCGAATTCCATTATCGAATTAATTGACCTAATTATTGATTAGGATTAAAAGGTCGACACAGACATTTGATATTTCTTGTCAAACGTTCAAATCCCACTACTGCAAAATTTACAAAACTGGCGATACGGTCTTTGCGCAAGCACCCCCAGATATGCTAATTTCAAAATGAGGACATCAGATTACTAATTTACCCGGAAGTCGATAAACAACAGTTTGTACTAAACAGACACACAGAATCAAGTTTAATGCGGGGATTAGCCTGTTGTATTGAATAACGTATTTGATACTGTTCTTTTTCATCTATTCTGACGTGTTATGGAAAAATACCGTAGACATAATTATGCCAAGCCAGATCACGTTCCGTACCAGGGCAGCCCTAGTCAGCAAACCCCTACGTCAATCCAACGTAGATTTCCGTAGGATTGGTAGGATTGTCCTGGGGGGAGGGAAGGGACAGGAGACCTGCGTCAAATCTACGTCGGCCTGATGTCGTAACCAGCGGATCTGTGTAGGAAAGATGTCATTCCTGTAAGCCACCTTCACGCCAGTCCTATGTATCGGATTTTCTTAAAGCTTGCTGGCTGGGACGGTATTCTGCCATAACGTGACCGAGTTCCTTCCTCAGAAGAATTTGTATTTCTCTAACGTAGATTTTTCGTGTCTCCGCGTGTGTGGGAATGTGGGTGCGTGTGGGTGTTTTGGCCGTGGACAATACGTTTCTTTGGCAGAGCCGGAGAACACTCGGGCTTATGTGGAAAGTGTCTTATCTCGTGGTTTGTTCTTTCTCCCTCCTGGTTTATCTTTCGTGTCGACCCCCCTCCACCCCACCCTATTTTTGTATCCCCCGTCCTTCCGTTCCGTTTTTTTCTTTTCTTTCTTTCTTTCTTTCTCCCTGCCGGTTTACTCTGCGCGTATAGTCCTGGACGTTGAGGACCTTTTTTTTTTTCGGTATTGTTTTTAATAATGTTTCGGTGGTTCCATCATGAAACCGGACAAGTATGGAGGACCGAGTTTTGCAGGACAGGAAACAAACGTTTTTACTTGAAATGTATTCGGAGAGACGGAGGAGAAGAGAAAGATAGAGCAGAGAGAAGGGGGAAGGACAGAGGAAAGCGTAGGGGGGATGGGAAGAGAGGGACAGAGGGAAGAGGAGAGGAGAGGGGAAGGGAATAAGATGGACAAAAGGGAGGGGATGAGAACTGAGAGGGGAAGAGACACGGGGGGAGGGGAAGGGGAAGAGATGGAGAGAGGCAAGGGGAGGAGAGGTAGGGAGGGGACAGGAGTGAGAAAGAGGGAAGAGATGGACAGAACGACGGGAGGAGAGATGGGGAAGGAAATGAGAGGGGAGAGGAGAGAGGGTAACAGTTTATTCCGAGCCTCGCTGGGCACCTCTGCTATTCTTAAATACATTTTTACTCATAACTATTTGAACTATTGAAATATTCTATTCTTATTTGTGAACAGAAAAACAAGAAATACCTTTACGGAGGTCATAGAATATTTGGTACTAAAAATAGCTACCAACTCAGTTCGCGACCTTGGTTCTTGTTTGTTCTACCTCCATTCTCTGAAGAAAACAAGAGCTGGAGATCTTTTAGTATGTAGAACAAGTGCACACTTTGACACTAGTCAAACTGTTTCACATTTCCGATTTATTCGGACTCATTATCGTAATGCAAAAGCCGCAAACATGAAAAATTTAACGTGGAATTTCTCAGTTGTGCAAAAAGTGGAATTGGAACAAACAAGCAATAAGCAGTGAGGTGTGGGAGGACGCTAGTACGGTATCATGACAGGGCCAGCCATATGTGCCTACAGCACAAGAGTAGGTTGTATTGTCTGTGTGTGCGTCACTGTATACGTACGTCCACGTGTATCGGTCCTCAAGGGGCCAGACAAGGAGGTTAATGTGTACGTCATTAGATACCGTACGTCAAGAATTAGGTCATGCACATCCTCAAAAGACGCCACAGTTTCCATGTGCCCTGATTATGAGATATTTGTGGCCTCATTGCAAGTACAGAGATTTTATGACAGGAAAATTAATGCTCTTTGGCGAATTATTTTGTAACATTGTGAAGATGTTCATTTCTTACGCTCATTTTCTGGAGGGCGTATGAATTGTAAACTTTCCCAGATTATGTTACTGAATTAGAAAAGTTTGGTTTTATTTATTACTACATAAGAAGTTGAGGGATAACAGAGAATGTTCCTAATGAAATCTGTGCAAAACGCATATTCAAAAAAGCCTTCCCAGCCGGCATCACTAGGTCAATCCAATGTAAGATTGGTAGGGTTACCATAGGGCTCTCTACATCGAACCGATGTCGATGCAATGTCATTATCAGTGGATCGACGTAGGAACGATACCATTCCTATGCGCAAACGATGTCAATCCAATGCCTCGGATTACCGTAAGGTTGCTGGCTGTGTTAGAATATCAAGCGAGGGGGTGGGGATTGGGGGCGGGGAGTGGATTAAAGATCACTAAAATGGAGGGTAAGTACTTTATGGATGGTCCCTAAGAACTACCATAGTACAGTTAGGATCATGTGTCTCAGTAATACAGCAGTAATACAGTGTACTTCACTCACCGCATTTTTTTTTTTTTTTGCAAGGCGTGGCTCCGCGCTGTCCTGTCTCCGGCACGGGGACGTAACTAATTGGTCTATTTAGTATTTATCAGTATTTGCTGGCCTTGTTATGTCCCCTGTCTGTCTGCGAAGGGGCATAACCAACTGACTCGATGTTTCCTGTGTTTGGTTTACCCCCCACCCCCCCCCCCCCCCGTTTGTTCATCCCATTGTTGCTCTGGTCCATCATACTTTCACTCACTCATGTCTACGGAGTTTTCGGACAGTAACTGTAATGGAATAAATAGGTCACTCTGTGTGAATTGTGTCATTATTGCATCAGCCTCGGAACTCTAACATAATGTACTTTCCTGAACTAATCACATCAAGAAAAAAATATTTTTGGTTTCTGACCGCGTTTTGCCAAAAGCACTGTTGCTAGAACTACTTTTGGCCGAAATCAATCACACTCATAATTATGGTTATCATGATTTTATTAAACAAGATATTAATTACAATAAAATCTCTTTCATTGAGCTATACTTGATCCTATATTCGTTGTTAGATAAAGCACCAACATGCTCCCTTCCAATTCTCGAACTGTCTTTTCTCTCGAGATCTGTCTTGACCATCATACTCTTTGGTTTTCGCGGCGGTCGCAAGGGGTGGGGGCGGGGGGGGGGGTAGCCGTAAGGAAAGGGGGAAGGGGAGGGAGGGGGTTGTAGTTGCCTGGTTTAAAATAAGACTTCCTGTAGAACTTGTTTTATTGTTTGGTTTGATTGGGGAAATTGATGCCAAAATAAGATGGGCAGAAAAACCGGGAGTGGATGGATGGATGGACGGATGGATGGATGGATGGATGGGTGGTTGAATGGGTGGATGAGTAGATAAGTGACTGGATGAATGGGTGGATGGGTGGCTGGGTGAGTAGGTGGGTGGATGGATGGATGGGTGGATGGCTGGATGGACAGGTGGGTGGGTGGATGAGTAGATGGGTGGGTGGATGGATGGAGGAATAGATGGGTGGGCGGACGGACGAACGGGCAGACGGACGGATGGATGGATAGATCTATGGATGGATGGATGGATGGATACATGGATGGATGGGTTGGTGAAGGATGGACTGGTGAACAGATAGACGAAAAGACTGAGGGACGGGTGGACGAACTGACCCTATCCTCCCCTACATGTATCAAAATGCTGATCTAATCGTTTAACATTCCCCAAACGTATCCGATATTACATCTAAGCATTTCCAACACCGCTAAACTGTGCGTCCCGATTATTTGTTTCCACCCCCTGGCGAGAACCAAATCAGAACGATTGTGTATCACGTGGTTTAATTTCTACGGAAAACTGAAGCAATTACTATGAAGACCCCGTCGTTCCATCAACGCAGACAGCGCATACACCCATGCTAATTTAGCAGACCTATTATTTTTTTAGCCCTGCCTTTTTTGCCATTCATAACCAAAGCATAGTTCACACGAGTGTGAGTTTGACTTGGGAGAAAGCACGTCGATACGATAAAGGGTACATTGTTCTAGGAAGATGCAAGACCATAGACAGACTAAAACAGAATGATAGGACAGATGGAGGCTCGACCAAAAACGCTTAGCAACCACCCACCGTTCACACGGAAAGAAATGTAGTGTTCAGCAAAGACAATAGTAGTGTATCGTATTAATTTAGTAAAGAACTCGAGCGTACCTCGTCAGACGTGTATGTTACAACGTGGCTTACGTTACTCAGCAATCCGAATCAGCAGTTGACGTGTTGCAAAAACTTAAAGCATAGAATTTATGAGAATGCGTAGCTCCTGTGGTAAATTATTTGCTTATTAAATAGTTTCCAGATTCTGTGTACCTTCCCAGTCTCTGCAAATCCAAACTCACCACCCTCCTACCTACCAAAATTGTCAGTTCGTTCTGAAAGATCATTACTAGGACATAGTTTTTCTCCAATTTTTGGGGGCAAATCTTCCTGTGCCTCATTTGTTTAATTCCATTCGTATATCATCTTTATATTTACTAGTTGGCCCGCTGATCAGGTTTGGTTGAAAGAATTTGCAAGATGTGTCTTGTCTGAGTCGACTAAAATTGTAATCCAGCCTATACTAGACAGGGTCCCGAAACCCGAAAGTTTGCGTGTTTTTTCTAGGTTAGTTGCGATCCCCATATTACATTCAATTGTCTCGCCAGTCGTACATTAAACACGTTATGTTTTCTTTGACCTAATTGTTACTTTTTTGTGCTCAGCCCTTACTGGGTGGGACCCCCGAGTATAGTTTGTGTCCACTTAACTTCTTTCTGCATTACACATTATCTCGTGATATCTCAGGGTTTTCACGTCCTGGGCTCGTCCGGGGTACGGAAAGAGAATGCATTCCCGCTGTAATTTTCTTCCCTGACGCCTAACACCCCACCCACCTCACTTTCCATTCCTCACCCACCCCCCCCCTCCCATTATTCCCTACCACAAATGCTCAGGTTTTAGATTGAGATAAGCCAGTGCTTCTCAAGGTGGGCGATATCGCCCCTGATTTCCCGGCCGGAGGGGCGGGGGGCGGCGAAAACGAAGAAAAGGGCGACAAGGGGGCCAAAAACGATTTGGGGGGGGGGGGCAAATCCAGGGGAGCAGCCGCTGACATGTTCAACAGGACGCTTAGGTGGGTCTTATGAAGAGAACCCCCCCCCCCCTTTTTTTCGTTTTTAAAGAATGCTTTGTTAGACATTTATACTGAATATTCAACACGCCCAAAAAGGGTTTGAAAGACAATACTTAACATCGTAATTTGTGTTTGTCCTCTTGTGAAAATTTTTATGTAACTGTTGGTTTTGTGTAGGTTTCTATTTTGGAGGGGGGTAGCGAGAAGGAGCAGGGGGGGGGGGGGGCAATGACAGAAAATTTGGAGCCTACGGGGGGCGATTTGCTGAAAAAGGTTGAGAACCACTGAGATAACCCATTGGATAACGGCTGAAACAATTCCGCCACGAGAGTTCTACCAGGACACTTTTATTCGAAGTCCGCTGGGCGAAACTATGTATGTCCGGTTTGGCATGACCGAGATTTGGACGAACAAAAACACGCCCCATATTTCGTAGCTCGTGGTTTAAAGAGCAGAATGCAAAGACAATTGTTCCAACATTAATGGCAGATTGTTGTTATTTGTACGTACGTCCGCCAAGTTTTTTTTTTGCGTTGGGGGTACGTATTGCAAAGCCTTTTGTGACTCCAGAGCTAGTGGGCGTCCGCCGAAATACTCCTAACAACAGCCTTAATTATTCTTTCAGATTTTTTTTCTGATTTCCTCCCGTTTTTTTATTGAAAGGGTAAGGAGCAGGGTTAGGGATTCGATAAGATTTAGGGTTGAGGATAAGGACGGGGTTAGGGGTAGGTACGTAGAAGTACGACACCCTATCGCAAAACACTTGGGGTACATAAGTACAAGTAGCAACAGTCTATAACGGCTATATGACAAGATTGAGTGCGCACCGAAAATTTCGGTCAGCGAACGTGTCCAGTTCGTTATCATTCCTCGACGCCCCTTCCCCTCTCTCCCATTCCCCACCGCAATGCTCAGGTGTTAGATTTAGATAATGCAGGGGACACGGTGGTCTGGAGGCAAGGTGCTCGCCTCTCATGCCGAAGGTACCGGGTTCGAGTCCCCTGTCGGTGCAGGCATGTTGGAATTTTGGGATTTTTCTCATATTTTCCTGCCCCTGATCCAATGGGAGGTAGGATCGAGCACCTAGTCTTCTCGAATAAGGACGAAAAACTGGGAGGGCTCGAGTGCACGTTAAAGATACCTTGGCTGTTGAAAATTCATAAGAGCAGGCCGAACAGGCCGCTGTCCGGGTAAAATTAAATAGAACTTATCCCTACCACCCCCCCCCCTCCCAAAAAAAAATCCCGCCGACCGGCACTGCACTGTGGTGACGTCGTGTCTGCTCCAGTTGTAACTGGGCTGCAATGACGCTAAGGCAAATTACCCAAATGGGATTAAAGTAGTATACAAAATACAAAAATCAGATAATGGGTGAAACAATTCGGCCACGAGCGTACTACGATTTGTAGAAAGCCCCCTGGCAGAAAGTATGGAAGTCCGGTTTGGCACGACCAAGACACGGATATCAAGAACATTTTCCATACTTTTTAGTGCATGATACAAAAGCCTTTTGAGATTTGTGATCAAATTTATACGGAACTATTTAATTCTGTCTGTGCAGTTTAGCAGCTCTGAATACGAAATTTTTAAATATAAAAATAAAGTGCCCGTTTTGAGCGTGATAGGAGCAAATTGGCCATTATCGTGCCGACGCGGCGTAAACGCAAACTCAAGCTCAAAGGCTTCTCTGTGAAAACAACAACAACAAAAACAACAACAACAACAACAGCGGCGACGACAACAACAAAACAAAACAACCAGGACAACAACAAGAACGACGACGACGACAACAACAAAAATAACGACAACAACAACAACGACAACAACAACAACGACGACGACAACAACGACGACGACAACAACGACGACGACAACAACAACAACAACGACAACAAGAACAACGACGACGACAACCATAACAACGACGACAACGACGACGACAACAACACCAACGACAACGACAACAACAACAACGACGACGACAACAACAACGACGACGACAACAACAACAACAACGACGACAACAACAACAACGACGGCGACAACGACGACAACGACGACGACAACAACACCAACGACAACAACAACAACGACGACGACAACAACAACGACGACAACAACAACAACGACGACAACAACAACAACGACGGCGACAACAACAACAACGACAACAACAACAACGACGGCGACAACAACAACAACGACAACAACAACAACGACGACAACAACAACAACGACGACAACAACAACGACAACAACAACAACGACGACGACAACAACAACGACAACAACAACAACAACGACGACAACAACAACAACGACGGCGACAACAACAACAAAAACAACAACAACGACGACAACGACAACAACAACAACCACAACGACGACGACAACAACAACGACGACGACAACGACAACGACGACGACAACAACAACGACAACAACATCATCATTAAAAGAAGCAAACTTGTTCAGTAATGTATTACACGGTTGTTGAGCTAGGTATACTCATTTTATAGGAATAGCAGTATGAAATTCATTCATATAAACGGCTGTTAAATGATTCAGCGAGAAAATGGAGTTTACAAAGCAGATCAGACTGCACTGATAATAGTTCCAACATTAACAGTTACATAGCAAGATTCAGTGCGCAGCTCGAATTTCGTTCGGTGAACACGTCCCGTTCGTAACATGTCGCCTAAACTTCTTTGCTGGCGAAGAGTTAAATTATTTGCTCATATTACGTACTGCACAACCAATTTGTACAACATTTTAGTTAAAACACATATCCAATTGTAACATAGTTACTAAATGATATATTAAAAAAAAAAATATTACTGGAAAATGATTAATTCTACAAGTTCTCTTTGAATCACCCCAAATTTATAAAAACTAAACATTTTATATTATGTTTATAGAAGAAAAGATAATGCAATTAGCAAAAGCAACATTTCATGTGTGGTCCACTTCTGAAGTTGCTATGGCAACCGATATACAAAGTGACAGTCTATTTTTTTAATTATTTTTTATTGCGGGTCAAACAAGGTAAAACCCATGACCTGGGCAAGGCACACTATGCCTGACACTGTTACTTATCTCACCATCGACTACATTTTTTCTGTGGGCGGGGCACATTTTGTACTCATTATGCCCAGGTTTCTCCCCCAAACAACGCCGTAGTTTTCCCGTGCAGTTAAGTGGGGTGGGGGTGGGGGGGGGGGTAAGGGTGCTGAAGGTAGGGTTTGGGGTGGGGTGTCAGATCTGGGACAGATTGAGAGTAGGGCAGGGTGGCGAGAGAGAGAGAGAGAGAGATTTTTCATCTGGAGAGAGTGGCGTGGGGAGGGCGAGTAACGTCTGGGACACAGTGATAGTGGGGCAGGGTGGGGAGAAAAAGACAGAGAGAGAGAGAGAGATTTTCATCTTGGGGAGTTTGGGGTGAGGGTGGGGAGGGGGAATAAAGTCTGGGGCCAGGTTGGGAGAGAGAGAGAGAGAGAGAGAGAGAAAGAGACAGAGAGAGAAGAGATTTCATCTTTCCGTGGCATGTAAACATGTCCTGGATGTGAGTACTGCAGCCTACGGGAGAATGTGCTCAGTGGCAAGTAATAAACTACAAATTCTCCAATTGGGTGGTGGTGGTGGTGGTGGTGGTGGTTGTCAAGAACAGATTTAATTCATAAATGTTTCCACTGACTAAATTTTTGTGAGAGAGCAGTGAGTAATTTTTACAAACGTAATTATTGTGCGAGCCAGCATAACTTGGTCTCGTAAACAATTTGTTTTGAACAGTTTTTTTTTATAATAGATAGACAGAAGGTGTGGGGAAGGATAGACGGACAGCGTAGGTGTGCATGACAGAGCACTTTTTATATCTCGTGTTTTGAACTAGGTTTAGTAAAGAGGGAAGGGGTGAGTAGGAATTAAATGTTGTTGAGACGTCGATTGACGTACAGAAAATCCGTGATCCAGAGTAAAAGCTCGGGGTTTTGAACATGTTAAGAATTTATTGATATAAAATTACATTTTATTGTCTTGAGTGATTCGACCTTTGATGTCGACCCAAGGTCGTTGCGTAGGGCTGTTACTTAAAATAACTCAGTTCGGCAGCTGAGCTAGAAGTGGTTGCACCAATCACAATCCAGGAATTAGACGGTAAGCTGCAGATGCAGACCAGTATTTAAGGCCATACAGAACTTAGTTCTGGGCCACATGTAGACAATCCATTTACGAGGTGGTCGGCGATAGTCCTCAGCCAGATGAGAGACATAGAGACGCAGTTGAGCAGTCCATTGTGAGGAGCCTGATTTAAAGCTCCAGAGCCTAAGCTACTTGGTTTGATATAAACCCACAGCGTTTACATCCAGCGCTCTCACCCCCAGTGAGGGCCGCATGGTGAGAGTCCATACTAATTTGTAATGATGAAAGTGAGTGAACCGTTCTACTTACTTTTGAAGACAGTTTCAGAGCTACCGCCAGACAACGCATGGTTGTACAAGCATTCTCCATGGCGTGTCTAGAGGAAATGTCCATATCATAACATGTCTCATTGAATTAATAGAATTTAAACTGTTATATCCGTCGCCACGTGCGCGGATTCTATTTGGCATATAACTCATATGACCTGCAAGTAGTTAGATTGAATACGTTAGTCTTTATAGAAAGCTGTAGTTTCATTAGTTAGATTCAGTTGCCTTTGAATTGATATTTATATTTATAATTATATTTGTTACATTAATTCCTGTAATTAAACTGCCCTACAGTTCTGCTAAAAATCAAAGCAATTGATTTATTTAGTTTTTAGAGTGCAAGTATTTTTTTTTTTGTGTGTTCGTCGATTGTGGGAGCGGACCTCGAAAGAGTGTCAGTCGAAATATCCCCATCTAACCCACATCGCGACAGTGGTGATAGGGGGCGTGGCTGGAGGGAATCTGGACCAGGAGTAGACAGAGAGGCATTATGCTTCATCATAAACATACCACCCCTCGTCCTTTCCCCCCCCCCCCCAAAAAAAAAATCCCCTGCATATTATTTATAAGAGTCTGAACTTGAAAACTGACCCAAAGCAAGATAACGGAAAAAAAAAGATTGTGAAAAATGCGAGAAGTGGCCGGCTAATTTAAACATCACTTTTATGACTCTGCCAGATAACAAAATGAAAATTATCGGTCATTGTGACTTATTGGGTAAAATATCAAAAACATGTATTGCGGCTAATTTCCTAAGCTACTCAGAAAAACACTTCGCCGGCAATAAAAAAAAAAAAGTCTTTTATTTCGGAATTCTTTGCAAAGTGTTTTTTTTTTTTTTACTGTTTGTTCTATTTGTGCCAAGGTAGAGCTTTGCGAAATGCACGAACACATTTGAAATATACCACAGTGTATGAGCAGCTATTAGTAGTACTGAATACAGCCGGCATCAGTCTTTAGGTCGCTATTTTAAGAGATTGGCTGTCATTGGCACTTACACCTCACATTTCTTGTTTCCATTTGTCTTGTTCTTATTTCTGTGGAAGGGATTAGTTTTTTTTTAAAAAGAATTTTGCCCGGGCAGCCGCCTTGTTCGGCCCGCTCTTCTGGACTTTTAACTGCACAGGTATCTTTAACATTCGCAACGTGCTCACGGGCCCTCTGAGTTTTTTTTTTCCTTATCCGAGAAGGCTACGTGCTCGCATCCTACCTACCATAAGATCAGGGACAGGAATTTTTTTCCTCCCCCCCCCCCCCCCCAAAAAAAATCCCAACATGCCTGCACCGTCCGGGGGTTGAACCCTGTACCTTCGGCATGAGAGGCGAGCACCTTGCCTCTAGACCACCTTGCCTCCCTCCGAAGTGAATGTGTCCACGTAACTCATTGTCAAAAAATAAGGCAGTACACAAACTTTCATATTTTTTTTATCGCGTAGTCGCGAAGTTTCAGGTGATTACACGTGCACCCTCCGGCTCCGTTATAGAATTAGGATGATATTCTGCCTAACGTCTTGCTTCTCCTTCACACAATGTGGCTGTTACTGGGTCGATGTGCTTTCTCGAAACTCAAAACTCAATTAAACCGGTAAATTCAAGATTTTCCAAAGTTTTGCCCCAGTTAATGATGCACCTCTAAATGTGACGTAAAATAAACTTAAATGTAACTTTAATGTTAACCTTGTCAGCACTCACAAGTGTCTGTATTGATAAAAGAGAAACTTGAATATAACACATTTGATTACTTTAGTTAATGACACCTGTGTAACCTTTAAATTTCATACACTTCTTACTGATTATAGTCTCTGGAACGCTTTCCTATGAGCCGTCCTTCATCGAGCAACCAGGCCTCAGAAATGTTGAAATGTTCTTTTAAATTATATTTGTATTTCAGGCATCAGTGGTAATTACTGTCAAGTGTTCAGTTAAATTTTATGTTTATCTACCACTTACGAGGGGACTGCAACAGCTGACTGCACTTTAAAAAACACGATATTCAAGGACATCATTCATGAAACAGATTGCAGCCACGCCACCCCGCTGGGCAAAGTTAATTTGAGAAGGTAGAAATGTATAAGCTAAGGGGGATATCATACAAAGCCTGTTCAGACACTGTCAAGTCAGCTGCTGGCAGACAAGAAGTGCACACCATGTGTAATTTCCTACATTTTCTTGGTAAATCCGGGAATACCCTGTCATACTAAGCCTGGTCTGACACAGTCAGCTGCTGGCAAGCAAGAAGTGCACACCATAATTTCCTACATTTTCTTAGTAAATCCGGGAAGACCCTATCATACTAAGGCCAGTCAGACACAGTCAGCTTCTGCCACTATTTCCTGCGTGTACAGTTTGCTGGCAACACAACTGGCTGTGACGTTCCGGGCTTTGTATGATGCCACCCTAAGGCTGAGGTCGGCAACCTTTTGACCTGAAGGCTGGATCGTGTATTACTCAGTGGACGGTGGGCTAGGAATGCCATAAAATAACTTGAATGTGGGAATTATCCATTTAGACATACATGTATCGTTATATTTCTGCCCATGCCAGGTTATTCTTAAGGGACCGCACCGTGGTATTGTACACAGTAAGCTATAACTAATAACTCTATTATCAAAAAGAGCGTTGCTATCTAACTAACAGTGAATACGTGAACTTTGATGAGTTATTTGTGCATTCGTGCAAACAGAAACTAAAATTAATTCAAAGTGATTGTCCCGACCCCTTGTTCGATCAGATAGTCCCATCCCAAAGAAGTGGACGAATACTGTATTTAAAAACAAATAGAGAGCGCTAAAGACGATCTTTTTTTGCCATCTGCAATTCGAAGCAGTAGTGTTTCCTGATGTAGTAACACATGCAGTTGTTAGTTTTCCTAATGGACTGTTCTGACAGTGTGTGTGTGTGGGTGTGGGAGTGTGGGTGTGGGGGTGGGTGGGTGTGTATGTGTGTGTGTGTGAGAGAGAGAGAGTAATTGTTCTTACTTGCTGGTAATGTTGTGTGAGCCATGTGAGAATGTGCCGTATGCGTTAAAGATCTGTAGGTCTTAAATATTGTCTTTACTGTTGTCCTGTCACTGATAATGTGACAACAAATTTCCTGGAAACAGGATAATAAAGACATATCTTATCTTATGAGCAGTGAACCAAGCTCAGTATTTTCTCTCTTTGGCTTTGTAATTGGACTACTCTCCTCTAACAATAGTAGTTATGGCCACAAATCAATGAAAAATGCATACTAGAAAATCATTTTTGTGTCTAACTTATCATTTTTGTGTCTAACTTAACATTTTCCTTCACTGTGACTTTTCTGCCTCACATTTTTTTTTTTTTTCTTACAGCCGATCCCATCAGTGTGGTCGGGCAAAACACTCAAAATAAGAAAGAACCCGTTCGAGAGCCCGATAAGCATGGTATCGAAACATTTTAACTGCGAGTTGGTCAAACTCCTCCCCACCCCCATCCCCCCCCCCCCCACCCCGGTTTTAATTCAAAAGACTTGTGGATATTTGCCACTGACAATAATCAAAGACCGCCCCCCTTTAGCAACACTTTTAAGAGTGGTCTAGTAACAAGAAGAGTGTTGAGAAATAAATACGAAAGAAAGACTGGGTTAGTTTAGGCATGCACTAAACCGATTTTAACCTGCCAGTTGGATGATGACGTCACGGGCATTGAGTTTTGCAATGAGATCCAACCAGTCGCCTGGTGAGCGAGGTGTCGCTGAATCTAAGGGTGGTGATGTCATCATCTAACTATTCGGCAATCAAAATCGGCTATTGTGCGTCACGGCTGGATCTTACCATCGACTCCTGACCATTCCTCCTCGCCTACGCTAGGTCACCTTTGACCTATGGAAACAAAAGAAGACCCCGTCTCCCCCCCCCCCCCCCCTCAATAAACATCCCGACTCGTACCCTGCGGCGAGAAAAACAATACCTACAGATAATGATATCTGATTGGCGTGACCTCATTCTGGTCGGAGGTAGTGTCTCTTGAAATGCGGACGCCTCACAGCAATGTTATAATATCTCAAGAAAGATGTTAACTCTTGAAATACGAACACCTTACAGCAGTATTATGAAAAGATAGAGGTTGTTTTTGTTCTATCCACGCAGCCTAAATTACTCACGTTTTGTTTTAATGACCACTTTTGTACCCAATTTCATAAAAAATAAAGGCTGTTGTTATAAGGTTCGTACATACCCCAAGCGTTTTGCGCTGGGGAGGCGGGGGGGGGGGGGGGGGTGGGCATACGTACACGTACCTATCCCTCACCCCGTCCTTGTCCTCAACCGTAAATCTTATCGAATCCCTAATCCTGCCCCCTACCCTTTCAGCCACCGGAAAAAAACAGGAGGAAAACAAAAAGAAACTCTGAAAGAATAATTAATCATAATTAATTAAGGCTGTTGACCGTAAAAAAGCATTACGGGAGAAGCTCTCTAGCTCTGGAGTCAGAAAAAGGCTTCAAAATAGGTACCCCTAGCGCAAAAAACTTAGGGGAGGTACGTACGTACTTGTAACAACCTCCAAAAAGACAAACCCTGGCCATTTCGCTAAGGAAAATTTATTGCTGTCAACTAGCCAAACGTAACCCTCATACTAACCCTGACTCTAATCTTTTGCACTTCCCAACAATTCACAATATAAACAAAATCCAGTCTGGCCACATAACCCAATATAGTCTGTCATTATTTTCAATTCTCCAAACAATCACCTTTCTGTTGTAAACGATGCATTGTCTCTGGAGCTAGCTGTAAACTATTCTATTGTTTTCTAATAATTCAAAACTGGTGGGACATGATATTACTACCGTACTGAAACCTACGTTTTGTTATGCCAAATCAAATGCAATCACAGTAGTCAGATTTGAAAGTGTAATTAAACTATAGTGAATGACAAGATTTACGACCTATGTTAAGCGGTGAAAAAGATTGTTAAAAAATAGACCTTTTAAATCAGATATTTTCTTTTAATATAATATTAATGGTCGAGATCACAATAATGGAAGAGGTTAGTGGAAATTGTTGAAATTTGCTCGTGTGGACAAATGGATATAATTTCCATATCAATGATCTACTTGGAAAACTTAAGAAAGATATCTTCTTAGGTTAACGGGTTTCCTTCTTTCTATCGCCCCCAACCCCCCCCCCCCCCCACCCCCTTTTTATTTTCTTCCTTTGTTTTGATAGAGTTTCAAGTCCCTTTTTCCGGGTTATAATAGAAACGCGTTGGGCTGCTCGTGTGCCACAAAATAACAGCGAGACCCCCCCCCCCTCCCTCCCCAGCTTGACAGCTTGATATCCAAATCTGGAATCTCTGGTACTTGAGCCAAGCGCTCTGAGCACTAGACCGTCGGCCATTTCATTCGTAATTATACTATTCATTTTAAACTGTGATTTTAATCTCTTGTCATTATCTGTCAACCCTATTTTGTTGGCGTTTACTCACTGCGATTATCATACAGCAGTGTTTCAAAAGCTTGCAAGAACCATGAATTCTTTGTGGAAACTTGTGGAAAACCAGAATCGTTATTTATTCGTAAACGTCCACGCTGTTAATCTCTAAGTGCAAGAGCATGACCTTTGTGGACGTGTTTCGTTGCACGTGTGTGACCCCCCCCCCCCCCCCCGTGGGATTGTTTTGCAAACTGAGTCTATCAGATCTGGTTTCGTGAATTAAAATTATTTGACAGTTTAGGAAAGTTGTCATCAGTGCCGGTTGGCCTGTTGTAGAAACGTTGAGCCTCACGGGTCTATGAGAGTGTCGGTGGAGTTTGATAATTAAATGCGTTGGTGGAGAAAGGGTAGGCTATGTCTGAGGTAGAAACAGTCTTATCTGTACCGCACACGGGGGTGCCACACCCCTTTTGTTTAGTGAGTCCTTTCTTGTTGCACACATTTTATACCGGTTTTCGCTAATGCTGACAAGTGAAAAATAACGTAAGATTTGCAGGAAAAGTAATAGAGAAAAGGGGATGTGTTAATATAGGGGGGGGGGGGGGGGGAGAGGTAGCGAGAGTGAGAGAGAGAGAGAGAAAAAAAAAAAGTAACGGGAGTGAGAGAGAGAGAAAGGGGGGAGAGAAGAAAGAAAGAGAGAGAGAGAGAAGAAGATAGATAGACAGGCAGACATATAGATAGATGATGGGTGGGTGGGTGGGTGGATGAACGGACGGACAGGCAGACAGACAGACAGACAGACAAGTAACTCTGTGCGAAGATGGTTCAGTATGTTGAATGTTATATAATATATATATATATATCGATAGTCGGACAGTGAAGGAGTAAGCGAAAGGTAAGGAAACTTGTGAAGGAGGGAGCGAGAGGCGCAGAAATATAGAAGAGTCAAGCCACTTTCCGAACATTTCCATCACAACCCACAAGCGCCCGCCCCCCCCCCCCGGCCTTCCCCTCCCCAATTCCCACCCCTTTCCTCTCATCTGACATAATCAGATCTGACATAGCAGTGACGAAGAAATCAAAGTAGTCCATCATCACCTGCATCGTTACAATCTTACTTTATCGTGGCTTATCTACCAAAAACAGAGGCTGTCATTAATTTGCAAAGCAGGTCTTTTTGTTTTTTCATGCGCCTCATCATAGAATTACTAGAAACGTGTGCTTTTACTCTCGTCTTCTAGACGCA